>PVJC01000675.1:78382-113704 GCA_004026665.1 Murina feae | reverse complement strand
GATAGATTATGGAAAATGGCTTTTGATCAATGTTCTTCATCTTGCTGTCACCCCTCAAAGATACCTTCTAACCATTGCTAGTGCATACTCTGTTCCCATGTATATGCCTAAATATTTTTGCCTCATATCTTTGCAATTCTGTTCACCCTCAAATATTTACCTATTAAAACCCCCATGATAACCCATTTTTATTTTGCTACTGTCCCAGCTAAATTTGAAGAAGGTAATTCTTCCTTTATTCTCCCACAGAAATTCATTTTTATTGAATACGTACAGTGGGTATTAGCCTCTTTCAAATGTGTTTTCTCATGTTATTCTGTCAGTAGAAGGGGAAACAAAAGCTGAGAGAAATATATTCTCAACATGTTCTCAATTCCAAGAGTACAAATCTATCAACATTTGCAGCCACCTTCTCTCCCATTTCTTCTGTTACATTGGAGGAGGTAAATCTCCAACATAAAAGGAGGTTTATCTTATTACACTATAAAATTGTACTATTTACAGTACTTTTATGAGCGCTCTGAATAACACCACTTTTCATATTATGGAGGACTTTGTTTGTTACAAGAGTTTGCTATCACCTGAGAAATAAAAGAAACTTTACCAGTTGTCTAGTATCATGATTTCCTTTCCTCTTCCCTCTTTTCTCCTCCTCTGGAATCCAAATAAAATGCTAAAGTTATGAAAGCTAAAGGCATAAACATTAAAAAATGGGTAAAAGATTTGTGAAAGCAGAGTATATTGTCTAAAATCATTGAACAGACCAGTAGCAAAGCAGATAAAAAACATGGACCTTTAATTCTTGATATGGTGCTCTCTCCCTTTCATTGTAGCTTCTTCTTCCAAGGCCCTTACTTCACGAAGAAGCAACTAGAAATATCTATCTGTGTAGTTTTATCAGAAAAGCTAATGTAAATTTCAAGGTTTTAAAAAATAAGTACTTGGCATTGATATTTTAAATATGTAGGTATCCCCGGCCAGTGTGACTCAGTGGTTGAGTATCAAGCTATGAACCAGGAGGCCACAGTTCCATTCTAGGTCAGGGCACATGCTCGGGTTGTGGGATTGATCCCCAGTGTGGGGCATGCAGGAGGCAGTTAATCAATGATTCTCTCGCATCATTGATGTTTCTATCTCTCTCTCCCTCTCCCTTCCTCTCTGAAATAAAAAAATTAAAAAGTAGGTAATTAAAATTCCTGCAACCATTATGTTTTGAGCAGGGGCCAAAAGGTTGATATTTCTTTTATTATAGTCCATTGGGCTCCAGCGTGTTCTTGTAATTTTTTTTTCAACAGTTAAAATTTAAATTTTTTTCTAATGCCTATTGAATATTTCTCTTCATGTCTCTCTGTAATTTGTGTCAGAAAAGAAACTGAAAATTATTAAACATGGTGAGTAAAATACTGTCAGAATTTGTAAAAGCATTTATTAACTATCTACTTAAAAACTGAGCTTTCTAAACAGTGACAAATTAGAAAACATTTATGTGTCAAAATAATTGGCCAGATCTTTTAACCATTTTTTTTATCAGAGAGGAGTGGGTATTCTGGTTAAAGTCAATGAATAAAAGAAGAATGAGAACCATGACATATTAGCCATAAAATGTTTGCAGAATTTTCTACATTATTAAAGCTATGGTCCTGCATATGGACTAAATGGTAAGTCAAAGGTCACATCTAAGAGGTTATCTTGGTTTTAATCTTCAAAGCGTATAACTTTTTATATGATTTAGGATAATGAAGTTGGGCAAATCCCCCATGTTCTCTGTCTGTTCAGGGTATTATCACTTAGTCATCTTGAAAACCTTAAACCATTCCTCCATCTAATCTACACCCCTTGCTATTCTCTCTCTTGGCATACTGAATGAGTGGGAAAATGCTCCCTTGCTTATTTTATCTTTCCTCTACCTCACCCACAGTATCCTTCTATTAACAAACTCATATCTAATGTATACCACTTGTTTTGTGGACTTGTACCTTGGGTCAATTTTCATTCTATGGCCTGTTTTTGTTAAATGTTGTCTTCATACATATTATGTCATTTTATTTCACTAATACTCTATAAAATAGGCACTAGTTTTATGATAGTTTTACAGGTAGGGAATGTTTCAGAAGTCATCATGTCCATTATTTGATACATAGAATCCTATGGACTGAAGAAAATGCTGATGTCTTCTCTGCAATATGACAAATTTTGTGTAGTAGCAGTGGGAACTGGAAAGAGAACAAGAATGCAAAATAAATAGCATGTCAGTAGTTTTGTTTTGGCTTTCAAAGCAGCTATTAACATGTCTAAATATCTTTTTCATCCTTTAAATTAGTTCATCAGTTAAGATGTTGCTGAAATGAAATCAATTACCAGAAATATTTTTTAAATAAAGATGAAGGGGATTTAGGGCCTAAATAACCTGAGTAATTGTTTTAACTATACGTTTTCCTTGAGTAAGTAGATCTAGTTTGAGTTTCAAAATAGATCTTCTCTTTTTTTTATTTTTATTTTTTTTTATTTTTATTTCATTGCTTAAAGTATTACAACAAGTGATAGATAAGTATTACAACAGATGATAGATAGATCTCCATTTTTTCCCCTTGCCCTTCCCCCCCCTCCTCCCTAACCCCCAGTTTCCCGTGTCCACTGATTATTCTCCTATGCATGCATGCAAGATCTTCTCTTAAGATGCACATGAGAAGATACCAATCATCCAACCTCAAGAATATTAAACATGTCAGAAAATCCTTCATTAAAGCACAAAAATACAGTGACAAAAATGAAAAAGATAACTCTTCGTCCACTTCCTTTTGAATGATCTCCTCACCATAAATATTTAGACTTATTAAGTAGGAGAGGAAATATGTTCCAAATATTCTACTCCACTTTTGATTTCTCAATGTGATTATAGCAGTAAGGAAATCAGCAGAACAGCTGTGTTGAAATTTTAGATGTTTATCATGTTGGCATTTCTGGAGGGAAAAAACCATCTCTGAAACCTAATCATCCTATACCATGAGGTTACACAGAGCCCTAAGAAATAGTGGGGCCTCCAGGATTGTGATATCCATTAAAATTGGAATGTTATTGTCATGTAGATTCAGTAAGGCAGGAACTCAGGGAGAGCTCATTATAAATTTATCATGTATTATTTTCTCATTGTCATTTATATATAAATTAATTTCATATAAATTATACATAAATTGTCAGATATTTTAATATGTAGGCCTTTATTTTTGTCCTTTTTTTTAGCACATAGCTAATTTTGATGGAAATGTTGAAATAGAAAAATATGTTGAATAATAACTACATAGTCTTGGGGATTTTCAACAATGTTTGACTGTAAAACTAGATAATCCTCTTTGGTTTCAGAAAAGAAATGTTTCAAACAAGTGAAACTTATAAAATAAGTTTCAAACAAAGTAGGAAATAAATCAGTGGACCTTGTACAATAATTGAGTCAACAAACTTGCTTTTCAGTCCAAATAGTTAGGCCAGACTATCTTTTGTGGTAGAGTAAAATTTTTAAGTTTTCAAATAGTTTATCAGAAGCTAACATAACCTGAAAACTGGGTTTAGTCTAACTTCTCTTGATGTCTTGAAAAGGCAGGTGTAGCAGTTTCTACAGAATATATTGTCAAGAAAAGCTTATTATGTTCATGTGACTACATGGAGAAAATGCCTTTGGTATTTGCTACCATATTCAGAGGAGCGTTGCAGTTTTAAAGAATTCTGGTTGAGCTTGTGACTACTTGAGGAGATAGAACATGGCTGAAGTGACACTATGTGACTTACGAGACTGGATCATAAAGGTAGCACTGTTTTTCCCTTCTTCAGTTAAATGCTTGCCAATGGCGACCTGAACTGACATGTAAAAAAATTCCAATTACTGAAGGCATCATGAGGGAAGAAACCCAAATCATGTAGAGATGTCACATGTTGGTGTTCCTGGCAGTAGCACAAGTGTCCCAGCAAGGTGCCATGCGTAC
The DNA here is from genome assembly GCA_004026665.1 of Murina feae. NCBI lineage: Eukaryota > Metazoa > Chordata > Mammalia > Chiroptera > Vespertilionidae > Murina > Murina feae. Next base: position 109,727 of record PVJC01000675.1, on the reverse strand, counting down.
CTTGTGAGGGATTCTTCAGAATCCTACCTGCGTATCATCCCCAACCTCTGAGCTTTTCCAAGGAGGCCCCACATACTGTGGACCAGACACAAGCCATGCCTGCTGTTGTCTGTCTCAGTTTTTGCGAGAATAGCAAAATGATTGATTTGAGCCACTCAGCTTTCGGTTACGTTAACGCAGTGATAGTAAGTGGAACAATTAGTGACTGGGCTTGTTTGTTGTTGTTTTATAGTGACCAGTTTTCAGACTATAGACCCCAAACAGACTTTGCGATTCTGGCAAACTCTCTGTTGGACATTGTGAGCAAAAGGCACCAGTTGAATTTGCAGAAGCAGAGGTGCTAATCCTGCCTTCTCCATGGATACAACTATTGACAAGTGAAATGGAGACGAGAGGAAACAATACATAAGATTGAAGGGATATTTTAAGTGACATTGCTACAGTTACCTGGAGATAGCAAGAGAAAGTTTTATATAGCTTAAATTACCTCGATATTAGCTTAAATTCTAACTTAATCTGTATGTTTCCTCTGATCATGGTATGAAATCTGAGTAAATGTCTGAATTCGCAGATAGTAAATGGAAAAGTCCTCATTAATTAATAATTACTAGTCAGCTCACACATAAGGATTGACATAGGGACTAGAGAAATGTGTGAAAGCATTTGGTTCCCAAAGGCTAACTCCACAATAACCAATCTGTCTTCCAGACTCTGTGACCAGTGCATGCCCAGATTTAGATCATCTCGGTGGTGTGCACATGAAAAGGGCATCATTTAATTTGTGTCATTAGGAAGGAAAGTGATTTCTTCTTTTTCCCATTGTCATGATCTAAAGAGAACAGGAAGAAAACATAGGGGGTATTTTTATTCAGATTTCTCCTTTATACAGTTAGATCTGGTAATTGGCATCACCTTTGTTTCTATAATATTATCAATACATGTCAAAATAATGAACAAATTGCAGCAACATTTTGGCTAAGGGAAAGTAAATATTCAGGAGGGAACTGATTCATAAACCTATTTCCAGTTATCTCCTCTTCAAGAGAAGACAGAATAATCACTGTAGCAAAAATATATTTAAGAAAAAAAATATATATATATATATACATGAGGCCCATTGCAGGAAGAGATTCGTGTAGTAGGCCTTCCCGTCCCCTGACTGCCGGCACTGGTTTTCCTCCGGCACCTGGGACCCAGGCCGGAGCTTTCAGTCTTTGCTGCCGCTCTGCCACTTTGCACCTATATATGCAAATTAACTGCCATCTTTGTTGGGCTAATTTGCATACTCTCCTGATTGGCTGGTCCATGTAGCAGAGGGATGGTCAATTTTCATGTTTGTCTTTTAATAGGTAAGATATCTATCTATATCTATATCTATATCTATATCTATATCTATATCTATATCTATCTATCTATATCTATATATATCAAAGTCCTTTTCTTTTTATACACAAGGAATTGTTTAGTAAGAATATGATGGGACAGTGTCTCCCTCCAAGCTACAAAATTTATTTTATCTTCAAGTAAAATAGGCTTTATTTTTATTCCAACCGAAAATCTTTGGAAAAAGAAGGGAAGGCAGAGTAATATTTGATTTTCTCCTTGTACTTTGCAATTTCTGTTTTGATAATGATGAAATTTGTGTTAAGCCAGGCCATGTGCACACACAGACACACATGCACATACACAGACACAAAGGCAAAAATGAGGTGGAGATTTCATAAACTTTGCTTATTTCAGGCTGTGTAGGCAGCCAAACCAGACATCACATGGACCCACATTAAACCCAGATTCATTGTAACAAAATGGGGGGTAAGCAAATTCTTAACTCCACTTCGGACAATGAGGTCCCTGATTACATGTATCACACCAGGCTAACCCAGAACGTTAGTGGCTTATGAGGGTGGTGGAACAGGAAATGGCTGGTCCACAGGGGTCATTAGTCATAAAGCAGAGATTTTATTGCTGTGGCACTACAGGACAGAGCCCATCATCAGGTTAAAACTGAGATCAGGACTCCATTTTAGGTCAGTACAATGCACACTTTTATAAAGGCAATCTGTGTAAACTCATACTTAATTGCATGTTACACATATTTTGCAAAATGGACCTTTTATTTCGATTAAACCGAGAAAAGAAGTAGTTATTTGACTCTCTCATTTCTGAGTGAAAACTCTACAAATGGCTTTTATTAACAACTGTTTGCCAGCCTATGTATAGTGTGTGCATGTATGTATTGTATGTTTTTGTAGTGTGCATATGTGTGTAGTGTGTGTGTAAGTATGCATAAGCACACACATATTTAAAATAGAACAATCAAACCAACTTCTGTAATTTTTAAGGATATTTCCTGAGCCAAGAATAAGGAATTCCATATATATATATATATATATATATATATATATATATAGAGAGAGAGAGAGAGAGAGAGAGAGAGAAAAATATATATATAGAAAAATATATATATATATATATATATATATATATATATATATATATACACACACACACATACACACTAGAAGCCTGGTGCACAAAAATTTTTGCACTCAGGAGAAGGGGGGGTGTCCCTCAGTCCAGCCTGTGCCCTCTAGCAATCTGGGACCCCTTGGGAGATGTCCACCTGCTGGCTTAGGCCTGATCCCCAGGGTATCGGGCCTAAGCTGACAGCCAGACATCTCTCTGGCAGCCCAGGGGCCCTTGGGGGATGTCCACTTGCCAGCAGGAAGCAGGCCTAAGCTGCAGTGGGACATCCTGAGCACTGCTGAGGAGGCAGGAGAGGCTCCCACTTCCACTGCTGTGCTGGCAGCTGGCAGCCTGGCTTGTAGCTGAACAGAGCTCCCCCTGTAGGAGCGCACTGACCACCAGGGGGCAGCTCCTGCATTGAGCATCTGCCCCCTGGTGGTCAGTGTGTGTCAGAGTGACCAGTCATTCCCAGTGGTTCTGCTGTTAGGGTCAATTTGCATATTACCCTTTTATTATATAGGATATATATATATTGATTTCAGAGAAGAAGGAAGAGGGAGAGAGAGAAATATCAATGACGAGAAAGAATTGATAAGCTGCCTCCTCTATGCCCCCTACTCGGAATTGAGCCCACAACGCAGGCATGTGCCCTTGACTGGGATCGAACCCGGGATCCTTCAGTCCACAGGCCAATGCTCTAGCCACTAAGCCAACACATTTAGGGCAGGAATTCGTAATTGTTCATGAAAAAAATCATTCTGTACAGAGTCCATGAGTTCCATAAGAGTCATTATTTACCTTCATACATTTGTGTTTTGGGGAAAGTGGTGTCCATCATAAATCTTTTTCTCAACAGGTGCTTAACTCAGTTGGTTTCAAAGATGGCTTGGAACCCTACTTTTCTTCTCACATTGTTCATTCACGATACAGACCCAATCTGCCCCCCACTTTCTTTCACTCAATGGGCATGCGTGTATGTGAGTGTGTGAGAGCGAGAGAGAGAGACAAGAAGATGTTTTCTCAATTGCCTCTCCTGAATATAGCCTATTAATAACCAATCTAATTGAGGACCAATATGTATTTGTCACTGTCCTTTATTCATATGAATCTACTTTAAAAATAAATTCATGGAAAAATAAAATTTTTTTTACTACAAGTAACAGCAGATCTTAAAATATAAACTTGGATCATTAACAGAATGGTAGAATAATTTGTGATATATTATTACAAAGAAGTAATATATAGCATTTAGACTGAACAAACTTTGGCTCCCTGCAATAAAATGGATGGATCTCAGAAAGCTTCCTTCCTTCCTTCCTTCCTTCCTTCCTTCCTTCCTTCCTTCCTTCCTTCCTTCCTTCCTTCCTTCCTTCTGAGTTGAGTCCTTATAATATCAGGATCCACAAACCTTCTCTTCTTGATGAAAATTTACTTTGTTAAAAGGTGGTTACAAGTCACTATAGGTTTGTCCAGTTTATAGAATGTACAACCCCAAGAGTGAATCCTAAGTAAACTATTGTCTTTGGCTGATGATGCTCTCGGTGTAGGTTCATCAACTGTAACAAATGGACTACTTCAGTGGGGCTGTTAATAAAGGGGGAGATTATGTATATTGAGGGGAGGCAAGAGAATATATAGAAAGTTTCCATATCTTCAGACTAATTTTGCCATGAACCTAAAACTACGCTAAAAACTAAAATCTACTTTTTTAAATGTGCTTTGCTAAAATGAAAATTTCTGAAAATTTTGCATATGAATTGATTTATAATCTCCATTTTAAAAGGAATAAAAATCAAATAAATACATGCTTACTAAATACATGATATGAGATGGAAAGAAGGGTGATCAAGCCATCTTGAGACCAACTTAGATAAATTATGTTAAGGAAAATTTATAACTCCCCACCCCTCACCCTCCACCCCATACCACACACACACATACATGCATATCAGCTTAGAGGTCAATAAGACAGAGAAGGTATTTTTATCTTTGATTCTGAACATTCATCACCTTGACTGGCACACAGTGGGAGCTAAATAAATGTCCGACAAAGGAATGAAATCATGGATAGATGGTATAATCTATTTCTTTTTAAAAAATATATTTTATTGATTTTTTTTACAGAGAGAAAGGGAGAGGAATAGAGAGTTAGAAACATCAATGAGAGAGAAACATCGATCAGCTGCCTCCTGCACACTCCCCACGGGGGATGTGCCCGCATCACAGGTACATGCCCTTGACCAGAATCGAACGTGGGACCCTTCAGTCCACAGGCCAAAGCTCTATCCACTGAGCCAAATCAGTTAGGGCTCTATTTCACCTACATTAGTACAAAATGGCTCAATCTCTTTATTTTTCCAAACACTATTCCAATGACTATTTTTCTGAGTACTGCATGACCAATTAGAAATTTAAGTATTCACATCAGAAGATCTTTCCTTCTAGCCTTCAGTATTTTTGTCTAACTAGGAGGAGAATTAATCCAAAGAGGGTTAGTTCAGTTTGCAGAAACGATTAGTAAGGACCAGCCTATAATTAACCTTGGTGATGCCTTTTGTGAACATTAGAGAAATTTTCCTGTCCTCGAGTGAAAAGAAAATTGGTTTTAAGTGGGTGTATCATTGCTCAATCTGAACAGCCCAGTCCAGGAGAGCTTTATGGAGCTGCAGAGGCTGTGCACATAGATATACCCCCCCTACCCCCCCCTCCAGTAAAGCAGACTGTCACATTCTCAGTAGGTGAAAGTGAGTGATAGAATTGAATATCTAGGAACTGTGAGTGCGGGACAGAAGCAACCTCATGAGAAGGCTGAAGCAAAGGAGGGTCCGAGAGCAGCTGCTTCAGCGAGTAGAAGAGATTGTGCTGTTCTAATTGTCTGGGCATGACCGTGTGGATTGAGATGGATTATGTGGGGGTTGCCTCTTTTCTGTTGTCCCAGCATTTAGCCAGGAGGTTTGCATTTTACTCCATTACTGAAGCGATGAAAGGTGTCCCCCTGGATGTTGGTGCCTTGTGAAACACACAGCCTTTCAGAATGCCCTGGGTAAGAGAGATTTTAACAGCCCATAAATCCTGTTCCTTCTTGCTATCGTATGGTGACACAGTTGAGTAACTGTCCTGCAAAATCCGTGGACCCATGCTGCTGGGGAATGTTGTCCCATGTCAGGCACAAGGTTGCAACACGCTATTTCATACATCCATGCCCAATCAATCCGCATGTCACAGTACTAGGTGTATATGAGCTGTAAGCACTATGCGTAAGCTATGCCAAACCAAATCAACCATCTCCCATCAGACGCATCCCTTTTGTTGAGTCTAGGTTAGAAGCACAACCTCTTTTTCCTCAATGTGATTTTATTTTAAGAAACTTGTTGCTTTTTCCTAACTTTAGTGACAGTCACTCTAATAAAGTTGATTATTGGTTCCTTTGCTTCACAATCTCCTGTTTTTGTTTTTGTTTTTAATGCAGATCAGTCTATATCCATGCTAGAAATTCATTTTGGGAAAATGGATATCTCAGAGTAGTGGTTTTGATAGTGAGAAGATGTTCTAATAACTTACCCAACACCACCAATCTTTGCCCATTGGTGCTTCCTTTGCTTATATTTAAGTAATTTAGAGAGCCCGGGCTAGTGCTTAATCCCCAACAATGATTTATTTAACAATGAATAAAATATCTTCTTTGGCTCTAACTACACAGAGAAGACAACAGTTCGTCTTTGAAATAAAATAGAAAAAATATCTTTGCTATTCAAGGCATTGTATTCAAAAAGGTTGCACAAATGAGTTTGTTTTGTGTGTGTGTGTGTGTTTTTAAAGAAGCTAAATGTAAGATGCCTTTTAAAGGTTGATGTCTTGCCTGGCTGGTGTGGCTCAGCGTTTGAGCCTGGGCCCCTGCACCAAGAAGTCCCTGGCTGGATTCCTGGTGAGGGCACAGGCCGGGATTGTAGGGTTGATCCCCAGCAGGGGGTGTGCAGGAGGCAGCCAATGGAGTGGATGTTTTTCTCTCACTGATGTTTCTATCTCTCTCCTTTCCTCTCTCTCTAAAAGTCAATTAAAAAAAACATATTTAAAGATTGACATCTTGTTAGTGTCATCAAATCAAAGGTCATTTATTTCACTCTATGAGACCAGCTGAACTAGTTCATCTTAATAAAATAGTTGCATTAGAAAGAGTGGATATATTTTTACTGATACCCATCGTTTGGAATTAAGTTGCTTTTAGTTCACAGTTTACATTACTTTTCCCTCACAATTTAGTTAATATGCTCTAAATGACTTGCTATGAATAAATAATAGAGCCACCATTTCTGCTGTCAATTACATTTTTTTAAATATGCAAAATGTAGGAGATTAATTGAGCATCTCTTTCCTCTTTTATCCCTCGACTTGTATATCTGCTCTTATTTTTTGAAACCAAATAGAAAATTAGTTGAACATATTTTGATAGGTTTAAATGTCTTTGGTGCAAAGGAAATGTCTGAGGCTTTCTAATTTGAGTAAATTTTAAAGAAAAGCTGGCTGGCATTAGGCAATCTGATAAATTCCCGTCCTGTGGAGAGCGGTAAGAAGGTCAGAGAAACAAAGCACTTACAAAAATGTTTCCCTGGGGAGAGGCAGTGGGGGTGGGGGACAGGGACAGAGCTGAGAGCCAGCTTGTTTAAAACGTTTGCATCCACTGGGTGTCACTGCTGATAGGAGACTGAACAAACTGAAAGATATTCCTGTGGCAGCAAGAATTTCTTAGAGACAGGATGTGAAAACCCAGAGGTTTAGATGCTATCACTGAAAATTCATTGCATTTACTGTGTCAAGGGTGGTGAGCATTCTGAATAGAATTCTATAAAAAAAAAAAAAAAGAATGGAACATTCAAATTTCTCCTTGTGGCTAAGTCCTGGTAATAGTTACATTCTTGAATGGATTAAATATGCTTTAATGATATGTGTCTGTTTTTCTCAGTTTAGCAAAAGAGCATTTAAGGGAACAAAGGTTCATTCAGTTCTTTGGCATTGAGACATACCTGTAGTTTATCCCTGAATTCTCCAGCTTACAAGTAGTGGACTTAAAAATTCTCTGACTTGCTGAGGCAGACAAAGATTTGTTAATATTGGAGCTTTATTCTCATTTGGTTGAACAAAGTTGGCAAAGCCCTTTGAAAATGGATCTATCTATGACCTCGGCTTCATTTGGAGCATTTTATTATTATATTTTTTATTTTTAAAATATATTTTTATTGATTTCAAAGAGGAAGGGCGAGGGAGAGAGAGAGAAACACCAATCATTGAATAGCTGTCACCTGCACTCCCTCTACTGGGGATCGAGCCCACAACCTGGGCATGTGCCCTTGAACCTGGGGCCCTTCAGTCTACAGGCTGACGTTCTATCCACTGAGCCAAACCAGCAAAGGCAGGAACATTTTTTTAATTGTTTGTTTTTAAAACACATGAAACTTTTGTTAGAAACAGTTAAAAAAAAAAGTAGATAGAAACTTGTAACAGTTTTCTCATGTTCTCATGATGTTCCTTGTCCTGTTTTGAAATATGACTGAAGTAGTGATATAAAATAATAAGGTACAAAGTTGGTGATAGAACTGGATTTAAGTAAGTAGGCAATAGAAAAAATGAAGTCAAGTTACTTTCTAATATATTTTTGGTGTTGGTAAATGTACTCAAACAGAGGTTGCAGCAAATAGAATTGTTTTTATTCTCTTTCTTTACATTAAGGTATTTAAAATATTTTTTCTTCCCTCATCATGTGTGCAATTCTCATACAAGTGTTGGCATTAGGATAAGAGATGACAGGATGCCACTGCCTGTTCTGCTCTAGTTTGCCATCTGTAGGATTATGATTATCTTAACTGTACATCTTAAGTAGAAATATTCTAGAAATAATAAATGTTTTTCTCTACATATTCTCAACCATCAATAATGTTGCAAACTTAATTGACAGTAAAACTAGTTATGGTTAGCAGCTAAGTAAAACTTATTTTGGTTTCTGTCTCTTCTATGAAGTATGTGTATATATATATATATATATATACACACACTTGAGGCCTGGTGCATAAAATTCATGCATGGAGGTGGGGGTTCCTCAGTCCAGCCTGCACCCTCTCGGGGGATGTCCAACTGTCTATTTAGGCCCAATCCTGCAGTCGGACATCCCCCTCATATTCCAGGATTGCTGGCTCCTAACCACTCACCTGCCTGCCTGCCCTAACCACTCTGCATGCCTGCCTGATTCCCCTAACTGCTATCCCCTGCAGGCCTGATCGCCCCTAACCGCATCTGCCTTGGCCACGCCACCATGGCTTTGTCTGGAAGGACATCTGGTCTAATTAACCTTTTATTAGTATAGATATATCTGACTAAATTGTATTCGCAGAATGGTAAGAAAACTATTCGCAAATATAGAAAAGCTGTGAAGAGCAATGAGTGACACATTATCAACCAGTGCCAGGAAGCTTGGACTAGTTAGCAAAAACCTTCTTATTACACTAGTGATTGGATTATGGGATAATCTTCTAGGCGCAGAAATGCAGACTTCATCACTAAAAGCATTTTCAAACTAGAAAACACCCATGGCTGTATTGTTGGACGAATTCTATATTGATGTGGGCATGTACTAAATGCCTTTGGGTTTTCTAGGTTTACATTCATCTTTGTATTATTTTTATATTCTATTTTTCTCCACTTTTTCCTTCTAATTGCTTGGAAGCATTACCAAAAGCTAGTCTTTTATTTTTGTGCTTATTGTGCAATTTTCCTTTAAGTGCATACACATCATTATTATGGAGATTAAACGTGTATGATTAAATCAACATGATTAAAATTTAATGAGAAAAATTTCTAAGGTCTTGTTTAATAATGTATGCCTCGATTAGGTATTGTTGGTATTTCTCACATAATTTGTGGGGCACAATGTGTGTGTGTGTGCATGTATGTGTTTTCACTAGCAAATAAGCCTACAGTTGTGATATGAAACTAAGCAACTCAGGAAAATGAAGACGACGAAAAGCAAGGTAATAGTAGAGGGAAAAGAAAACTCATTGTTCCTATTGCAATATAGTTATCCTAAATACTGAACTTTCCTATGCACAGGGTGCCGACGGAGTTTAAGTGGATATATATATATATATATATATATATATATATATATATATTTTTTTTTTTTTTTTTTTCTGTGAAAAGCTATTTGAAATGATGAGTTTGTGTCCCCTTACCGATGGGAAGAATGAAGGGTTTACTTTAATGTTCCCTTAATGAGACTTACTGTGCAAGAAATTGAGCCTCCATCACTGGAGTAAAACCAACACATTTTAGGGTGGAATCTATATGCCTAAGAGGCTTTATGGATATCTCATGACAATGTAATGCATGCATAGCTTGCAATCTGTAATGCGGTGCTGCCCAACACATAATTTTCATGGACTTGGTAACATTTGAACTAGACACAATTTAAATCTTTTTAAGCAGGTCCACATAAGGGAACAGCCTTACTGCTTTTAAGTGGTTTCATGATGGGGATAAAGTTTATTTGCCTCTTTGTGGTAGCTTTGTGGGTTATGTGCAAAGAAAATTAGAAGCAACAGTAACACAAATGAGTTACTTGTTAAAAAGAGTTTTAATAGTTCTGTTCTTTTTGATTTGACTATATTAGATTATTAAATGCTCTGCACTCTCATATTTATTGGGTAGGACCTTAAAGAAAATGCATCTTAAAGATAGCATTGCTAGCTAAGATATTATATGCTCTACTGTTTGCCTCATTTGGACTTTCTCAGTCCATAAAAATAATCATAAACCATAAATATCAGTTTGGATTTTTGGTTTTCATCACTTAGTAAGAAGACGGTGTCAATGTGGTATGTCATATATTTCTCCTATCTATTTTATTTCATTGAGCAAAGTATTTCCTTTTGGGTTTTAGAAGCTTTGTGGGTTTTTTTTTTTGTTTTTTTGGGTTTGTTTTTTTTTTAGTCTTTCATGAATATTTTAGCCATGACTTTAAACAATAAACAAAAACCTCATTTTATTTCCCCCAAAGCAAATGAACAACATAAAGTCTCTGAGTCCATTCATTTCATGTTCTCTCCTGTTATTCCCAGGTAAATACTGATTCATTCTCTGAATTTATCTGAACCATCTTAGGTTTGAGATTATGGAATCTCTTAACCCAGGGGTATTACCCCTCTCCCCGGGAACACTGGAAATATGTGAGAATGTTGTTAATTATCACATGCCTGGGGGATGTTGGCCAGAGGATGCTACACATCCTGCAACATGTGGGACAGTCCGGCACAATGAAGACTGTTCCCATCCGAGATGCCAGTGGTGCTTCGTAAAGAAACAGTTTCATTCTTAATAGGAGAGAAAACCCTGGTCCTCCCTGGCTCCCAGCTAGGTCATGCTAGGTGTCCCTGTTGAGTGTTTCCATAACAGCTTTCTCATATATTCCACCTTTTTTATGAGGTGGTCACTCCATGGTAGTCTCCCACAGATAATTGTGAGCCCTTGCAACATGTTCATGGTTGATTTCCAAGGTAGGAACTCGGTGCAAAGTTTTGGCTACAATAAACTAGTGGGGAATCCAGGAAGCCAACTTAATTGAAAAAGAAAACAAACCAAAAATGTCATCTGTATTAAAAATAGAAATAAAATTTAAAAGGAATAGAATTTAATGATACAATTGTTATTTTTCTTGTGTTGCATCATGATGCATCATATTTTGGTTAAACTATGGTTTGTTCAGAACTTAAAGAAGTTTCCTTCAAGATGTTGGAATAATGATTGATATATTGGCAGTCACCTAATCAATCTTATTTCACAGAAGACAATGCAAAATCAAAGACTTTAACTGATGTGTTACATGACTTCTTGTTCACTTAGATACTTATAATAAGGTCAGACCTAGAATATAGTAGTGTTAAAACTCCCAGGGACAGGTGCTGTACCTTTCAGTATCTAATATGCTGCCTGCTGTTTGGTGAGAATTCAACAGAATCAGTTAAATGAATGGTACTTCCTGACTCCTAGTCCACCTCTCCTTCTATTATACCACATTGCCTCAGATTATTTGAAAATAAAACAGATGCCCATTGGCCCATAAAAGTAGTTTTCTTTGAGCCAGGATAAATGTCTCCATTAACAAAAATTTTAAGATGGGTATCTTAAAATAAGATGACAAATTGAGCAGTCTTATAATAGGAAATTCCAAATACTCAATGTATTGTCAAACTCCATTACAAGATGATCAAAATAATCAAACCACATAAAAAATAATGATATGGAACTTCTTTCTTGGTTTTCACCTACCATGGTGGATGGATTTATTAATGTGTTTTGCATGAACCATGCTAATAATATTCTAGCAGCAATCTGGTTCCTTGCTGTGATTTATATTCTAGTGTACAAAACTAGACTATGCATTATCACCTTTTCTTCGCACATTTTCTCCCTAGTAATAATATAGAGGTGACAAAAGCAGGGGCTGAAAATCTTTAATTGCAAATGATAAAGAGGAGCAGCTTCTCTTTATCCAAGATTTATCAGTCTGGAAAGAGTAGCAGTATGAGTAAAAATATAACTGTGTTTACATCTTATTAAGCATATTAACTTCCTCAAGCATACTGTTTAGCGTTGTCTGTTAACGCTTCTCATCTGTATTCTAAGCTTTGTTACCTGCTGTGCTATTCTTATTTTTCCCCCTCTTCTGGCTCAGAGCTCAATAGAGAGTAATTTGATGAGTGATACTGTGTCCATAAGGCTGCATCAATTAATTCTCTGGTATGAAATTCAGCTTTCTCCTGATTCTGTTGATCCCATTGTGTGGACAAAAGGGGACAGAATTTGGTGGATAGTTCTGCCACAATTAAGTAGCAAACCTAAATTTGTGTGATTTCGAAAAGAAATGAAGAGACATGTAACAAATAGCAAAAGCAGGCTAGTATTCACCATGTATATATTTTAACACTATAAGTATTAACATAAATGTTTTTTGGAATGAACGTCAGTGTTTTTGTTATATGTGGGTGTGTAGAGGGCCACCTCAAAACTTAGCAGCTTAAAGCAATGTATTATTCTCTCTCACAGTTCTGCAAACTGAGTTCATCTGGGCTCTCCTCACTAAGAGTCTATCATGAGGCTCTTATTGAATCGCGGCCAAGTAAAGTTACTCGAAGGCTCAGTTGAGCTGGACATCTAAGGCAGATGGCTGTTGCCTCAGCTGGTCTGGCTGCACTTGGAAACTGCTTGGGCAACATAACGAAAATTCTCCACAAAGCTAGTTTGGCTTCCTCACAAAATGGCAGTCTCAAGAGAGTGTTACTCTATACATGATGGCTGAGTGTTTAAAGAAACCAAGTTAGAAGCTGCAAGGTTACTTGTGACCCAGCTTCAGAAACTGAAAGCTACCTCCTGTATACCAGTATTCTATTTTTTTTCCCCACTAGGTCAGACTAAATGCCCTGTGGGAGGGAACTACAAAATGGAGATCTATCTATCATCTGTTGTAATACTTATCTATCACTTGTTGTAATACTTTAAGCAATGAAATAAAAAAAAAAAAAAAAGGAATTGACAAGAAAAAAAAAAAGACTATAAATAGCAGGGGATAGAATCTATTGGGAAAACTTCTTTAGGAGACTTGCTATCTTAATTTGTTTAAATAATCTGTCTTTCCTATTTAAATCACTATAGATCAGTAATACTGTATAACTGGAAGAAAATGTAAAATTATAAATTCTTACGAATGAATTTTACATATTTTATGTGAATTCCTATTTTAGTGTTTATTTAATTTTGATATTCTGAGGCACCACATACAGGAGATCTTTTTTCTTCCTAAGCAATCTTAGTACATAACTGTGTCAGTTATTGATTCCTAGTGGCAATACATTGACAACCAGTTCAATAAATACTTTACAAATTCTGTCAAGGGGTGAAAAGAAAATTCTACAACGTTCAAACATGAAAATAAAGACATATGTGAGTTTGAAAGCTGCAGGTGGTGCCCCTGCCTGTCATCTCTGATTCTCATTTATTGATTTATTGATCATTTATTAGATAGCTATAATAGTCTGGAAAATCTGACCATTATACATACAACTTAGTTTCTGCCTTGAAATTAATGCTTTTATAAGGCTTTCTTCTATATCAGGGATTCTCAAACTTAATGTACAACAGAATCACTGGAAGGCTTGTCAAAACACAGATGGCTGGACCTCACCCCAAGAGTTTCTGATTTATTTGGTCTGGGAAGGGGCTTGAGGATTTGCATGTCAAACATATTGCCAGGGAATTCCCTTGCTGCTGGGACTGTACACTGAGAACCACTGTGCTAGACAACATTCTCATCGTGTCTGTTTCTCATCTGATTCAGGACTAGAGCAAGGTCTGGCAAACCCTGCCAATTTGCAAGACACAACCAAATATAACAAAATGATGCCTGCGGACTGAAGATAATCCTCGGGTTCAGGTTTTCCATGAGTGGACCTAGACTGACCCCAGAGGATTTACGCTCTTACTGAATCAGAGTAAGGAATGACTGAAAAAGTCAATTGGTCAAATTCAATTTTTAATATTGGAAAACCCATCAACTGTTTTATCACAATTGGTTTACACAGAAAAGACCTTAGAGACAACCTAATTTCCAGAAAGGCAATAATGTAATGGAAAGACCATGAAATTCAAATCAGAAACCAGGATGAGAGTTTTGACTTGACCACTTACCTGCTGTTATCTTGGAAGTGTGTCCTTTATTTTTGAGAACATTTTTTTTCACTTACCTGTAAAATAAAAATGTAAGATTCACATTATAAAAGTGTTAGGAAAGTCAACTATCTCAGTTGGAAAACTTTTCATAAGTTATTACGCAGATCTTCAAGATATTTGAGTTCATTATTAACTAGAAATTGAGGGAGTGGTGTCTTGCTTTACTACTAATTGGAATCCTCAGATCTGTTTGTCTTATTCCCCATAGTTATTTAGGCAGTCTCAGGGGTAGAATCGATTCATTCTTTAGCATATCTTTTATCTCTCCTTTCCTTTCCTTTTTAATAATTACATCATTGTCTTTAACTTCATTATTTCATGCCTGGTTTAAATGCATTTTTTTCTGCCTGAGGACAATATCCCCCCCAAACACACCTCACCTGCTGTCTTATGTACACACCCAAATAAGTACTTTATTTACATTATAAATGCTTCTCTCAGGAAGAAAATGAAGTATGAAAAGAAAGATAATAAGTTATTATTTACTAAATACTTATAATGTTCTAGTCATTGTGGTAATAAACTATCCGTGCATTAATTTTTTTAACATTTGCAACAACACTTTGAGGTAGACTCTATTATTTTTCTAACTAGAGGCCTGGTGCACAAATTCATGTATGGGTGGGGTCTCTTGGCCTGGCTGCCAATGGGGGCCGGCTGTGGGGAGGGACTGCAGGATGTTGGCTGTGATAGCTCACTGACCACCAGGGGCCAGATCCTGTGTTAAGCATCTACCACCTGGTGGTCAGTGCATGTCATAGCTACCAGCCAGTCAGCCAGTCAAACGGTCGGCTTTTATATATATAGATTTTGAGATTGAGGGAGATGAGGACTAAATAAATTTCTAAGGTCAGGCAGTGGTAAGGGCTGAAACTCCAATGTAAATGTAGGTCTATCCAAGTCCAGAGGCTAGTTACTTGCCTAGTCCAGAGGCTAGTTACAAGCACCCTGTAGTTGATCCTAAGTCTTTTCTGGCTTCACAGAGCCGAAATGATAAAGGAGAACCTGAAATAAAACAAACTAGCTCTGGGAGCATCCCTCCAAATTTACTTCTCACCACCTCTACTTAGTCTGGGCTTGGTTGCTTGTTTTCCATTCACTGTTATTAATGCACACATTCTTGCATTCTTTTTTTAAAAGATATTTTTGTGATTTCAGAGTGGAAGGGAGAGAGAGAGAGAGAGAGAAATGGGTTAGGCTCAGTGGATAGAGCATCGACCTGCAGACTGAAAGGTCCCAGGTTCGATTCCAGTCAAGGGCATGTATCTTGGTTGTGGGCACATCCCCAGTAGGAGGTGTGTAAGAGGCAGCTGATCGATGTTTCTCTCTCATCGTTGTTTCTAACTCTCTATCTCTCTCCCTTCCTCTCTGTAAAAAATCAATTAAAAATATATTTTAAAAAAAAGGAAACATCAATGATAAGAAAGAATCATTGATAGCCTGCCTCCTGCACACCTCTCCCTGGGGATTGAGTTTGCAACCCGAGCATAGGCCCTAACTGGGATCGAACCGTGATCTCTTTGTTCATAGGTCAGTGCTCAACCATTGAGCCATACCAGCTGGGCTTTTCTTGCATTCTTTTATTCACTCAACAAATATATCTTGTGAGCCAATGATGGCAAGGATGACGATGATGATGTTAGTGTTAATAATAACAGTCATTCTTCATCTTTACTGTATACTCATGATATGCCCAGGATTGTTCTGAGTTCTTTAAATATACTAATTTTGCATAACAAGATTTATAAGTAAGTACCATTATTATCACCATTTTGTATATGATTGAACTGAGGAACAGGGATATTGAATATGTTGTCCTAAGTCATGCTAGTAGGTTGAGAAGAGTCCAAACTTATCTAATTGACAGCAGAGTCCATGATGTTAACACCTATAATATCTGGGCCCCTATGCCATATACTATCTACTACTTTTCCCCCACATACATATTCTCCATTTTAAAATTGCCATCCTCCCTTTTCTCTATCCATCATAATATGATATTTTTAAAAGGTCAATGTAAAATTACCCTTCATAACGTTTCCTGGGTTGAATGAACTACATCACCCAGCATTTGTGCCATTCGTTTTATCTGTATAACTCTATAAATAGAAAATCTTTTCTCTCACACTAATCAGACAAGTTTGAATAATGGGGTCATTTTCTATGCCTGTTCTCCCTGTACCTGGCAGGGTGCTAGAGGAGCACAATATAGTTGTCAGGGACCACGAGGCAAATAAACCTATGTTCTTTTTTTCTGTCTCACATGACTTTTTCTCTGCCACCACCACGGGAATATAACACTTAAAAAAAAAATCTGGTCTTCTAAGTCTAGTTCATGTTTCACTTTTTCTATGAAGTTTTTATAGACTTTTCCTGCTAAAGTAAATGCCTTCTCTGATTTTTTTTAGCAGTTATTGTCACAACATATATTTGATTGCACTGTTATAGTTTTAATAGAAAATGTTCTGTTGTAAATTTGACAGAATACCAACAAATATTGAGCATCCTTAGAAGGCATTGGTTGGAATTGTTTAGTCCTTTTTATGAAATAATCCACAAATTTATTGACCTTAACTGCTGGTGATACAGTTAAAAGGAAAAAAAAAATGTACAGAGTCAATTTCCAGATAGCGTAGATAACAAAAAAAACCCAAAAAACAAAAACAAAAAAAAATACAAAAAAAACCAACAACACACCGAAACAAGTTTGACAATCCTGTTAGACATTGTACTGAAGGTGCCTAGCATTTACCAGTCATAATGTCTTAGAGTTGAGAAGGAGACTGGGTGAGTTTCAGTGATGCTATCAGTGAAATATTACCTTCCACATTAAATGTAGGTTTTCCTGCTCCTCTACATGGTATATAAGGTCTATTTTTGGCTTTTCAGCTCTTTCTCATTTTGTATTTTTGAAAGTAAATGTTGTGGAAGAAAAGCCTGAAAGGTATATATACATATTCACACCAAGAACACAAACAGATGGATATTCGAATCCATATTTCTTATAATTTTTTAAATAAAAAACTAATATTGATTAAAGCAAGATATCTGTAGAGCAGATGTCCATATTTCTCCAACACCAGCTGTTCAGATGAGGTTTCCATGAAGTGTAAAGTCCGAGTACTCCTGTTCTTTGTCCTCTATAGTCTTTTATTTTTAATATATTTTATTGATTTTTTTACAGAGAGGAAGGGATAGGGATAGAGAGTTAGAAATATCGATGAGAGAGAAACATCTATCAGCTGCCTCTTGCACACTCCCTACTGGGGATGTGCCCGCAACCAAGGTACATGCCCTTGACCGGAATCAAACCTGGGACCTCTTAGTCCACAGGCCGAGAGGCTCTATCCCCTGGGCCAAATCAGTTCGGGCTCCTCTATAGTCTTTTTATTTACTTTTTCAAAACAGTAAAAGAAAAAAAAATGGGCTTCAGGAAGAGAGTGAGGCAAACTGTTGGAATGATATTGCACAAATTTAGTGCCTTTTCTGTAGTCATATATGTGCAAAGTCTCTGAAACAGGCCTTAGGAGCAAAGAAATTGAATTGAACGCATACCAAATATTTCTTTTTCATGTATGAAATATGCAGAACCACTTCCCTTGCTTGATGGTAATTCAATTTTATAGGGTTAGCAAATATTTTTTCCTCCAGACACTAAGATCAAGAGGACTTTTCAATTTAGAAATAAATATCCTGCCTCTACCAAGGGCTTTGCCTTGAGTAACCTTTCTAACTAACTGGGGAGGTTGCTTGCTATGAATGTGTTTGCATGTGAACTTCAAGCAGGTTTTATTGACATGAGATGTCAGTCTAACAAGGTCCTAGCATCAAGGGAGGAGGGCAGAGGAGTTGTACTAATTGTGGCCATGAAGAGCATGTAAGTGTTTTCATTAAAAGTCAGTACTCATGCAGATTTTTCAATGCACCATCTGGTGCTCTTTGCACTGATATTTGAAATGCATGAAGCTGATTTAGTTACCAGATTTCTTCATCAAATTCTCACATATTTATCAACTACTTTTTTTTTTTTTTACCATTTCTAGGTAATGTAAGTGAAAGCAGAGTAATATGCTCTCCACATTTCATGATATTTCTTTGAATATATTCAATCCAAATTGCAAAATGTTGCTGAAATATAGTTTTAATTTACTATTTAGGAAAATTTAACCTGACCATCCTATTTCAGAAAATTTCCTATTTAAGTAGGGAATTAAAAACCACTTGGAAATGTTGATATTGAATTAAATTTATTTACAACAGTTTTGGTATTTGCATGTGTGCGTGTGTGTGTGGGGGGGGGGGTTATGGATATGGGGACAGTTCTTAGTTCTCAGATGTATTTATGAAAATTATAAAAAGTTTAGCAAGCACATGCTAGGGCTATAATTACTGCCTATATAAGTAGACATTTTTATTTTATAGCTGAAGTTGTTTGCTCTGTTTTTTCAATGTGTGTGCAGCTATATGAAGAAGACACTGTTCAACCAACATTATTTGAATTTGTTTATTTTATCAGTAGACGAGATTGGTTATTTGCACTATCTTTACTCTTTTACCCATTAAAATCATGTTTTAATGAATGGAAGACTGAGAGGTTGGGAACTTTTTGGAAATAATAATTCATTCAATTAATAAGAACATATTGCAGACTTACTATATGCCGGACACTATTCCTAGTGCTGAGAATTCTTCAGGGGATAAAGTAAGAGTGGCTGATAAATAATGAGTGTTTAAGTCCTTTGCATGCATTGCCTTGTACAATAATCACAATAAAGTCATGATGCAAATGCCATCACTTACCTTTTACAAATAAGAAAACTGATGCTTAGAGAAGTTAAATAATTACCCAAGGTTTCACAGCTAGGAATAGTGAGTCTAGGATTTAAAAGCAGATTTTCCTGGCTTGTCTTCACTGTCCATTTCTGCCTATGCTAATAACATAAAATGTTAATGGAATTGGCATTTAATATTCTGCTTTTCAATAAAATTCAGCCAAATGCTATATTTATAAGTTCAATTGCATTAGTGATTATCATCAGTTGTGCTTGTCCCATTTCACTGTCCCACGATCATACTTTTCTCTTTGTGTCTTTGTAGTCACATAATTTATTTTAGTTGGGTCCTCACTGTTCCTCTCTTTACTCCTTAGGTAACTCTTAAACTCTGGATCCCTTTTCAGGTTCAGTTCAGACTCACTTATTCCTCCCCCGATTCTTCTCTGTTTTCTTCAAATTTCATTGAGTTTCCTTTCTTTTTGAATTTCTGTAGTACTTACTTCTCTGTTGTTTTACTAAATTGACTGCTAAAGTATGTATTATGTTGTCTTGCTTTTTACTTATTCTCATTATATTTTGACCTTTTACAATAAGTAATTAAATCTTTTTTAGTATTTCCATCAAACAGACAGACAGGCAGATAATAAATCAGGGTGTTAATGCATAGTAGAAGAGAAATTAACCTGAGGTTGAGTATTTAAAAAACAACCTAGTCTAACAGGTTTAGTGAATAATGTTGTCATGCTTACTTTTCACTGCTGTCAGTAAAATAAGCATGAAGATATTAATTTGTGGAAATGCCACATCTCAAAACAAGAAATGACTGACACCAGATCAGGAAGTCAATAGGAAATCCATGTCAGGAAAAGGGCATCGCAGCGATCACAATGAATCCAATCATCATGCCCAGGAAAACACTCAGAAGTCACCCAATCTCCAGCACGCATTGGAAACATATTATTGATAAGATTAAGAACTTTCAGAATGTCATCAGAGGACTGGCCTCCTTAAATGCAATCAATTGGAAATAATTTCAAAATGTGAAAATCTCAGCACACAGTGAAAGGATTTCGCAAGGATTAAGTTTGCCGCTTCAATGACCCGGGCAAATGTTGTGGGTGGTTATCATAAAGTCTTGAAAAGAGGAAAGTTGGTAAGAATCTGTCAGTATGCCTCCATCCTGGCTTTGATGACACTGTGTCCTGATCGTGGACACAAGTACTCTTGCCTATAATGGAAGATGACTCATTGGGTTACCATGGCATTATGAAAATATTGTGTAACCCACACTTTATTGAGTATAAAGTGATTAAACAGAAAGTCTCCCAGCTACCGTTGCCTTGGGAAGTTTTAATGATGCGACACAGTATGTGTCAGGGTTGCTGCCCAGATGGAGAATCTGTGCTTTTTTTCAGTCTCCAAGCAGGAACTAACTTCCCACAAGAGGGTCTTTAGAAGTCCTTCCACACTTCGGTGGGGAGGGGACATCACTGGAGCAGAAAGTTACTTTTTTCCCTGCAGACAGACTAGAAGAAAAATGATAGACACAACGTTCTCAATTTAGAAGAATGCATATATGAACAACAGCCCTTCCTAACTCCACTCTCAGCTACAGGTATTACATATGTATTTGAGGGATTAATAAATAAAGGTTTGATTTTCAAAATCCCTACACTGAATTGTCATATAAGCAAAGACCAAGTCTTGGTACTACGGACTCTGAAGCAAGAAGTGAAAGTCTCAGGAGAGAAAAATATGGAACACCAAAGCAAGGTCAGACTTTACCATTACAGGAAATATTCTGTGAGCCACACTGGTTCATGCTCACCCTGAGCTTGTTATTACTAATTAGACACATTGCTATGCTTCAGATACACACTATATGCTTTTCAGTATCAAGGGAAAGTAAACAGAAGTTGTTCCTTACTCTCGTGGCATTTATGGATTAGTAGCAAGGACAGATTAAAATGAGAATCATCCAAATTAAACATAACTAAAATATATTTTAAATGCTATTAATAAAAAGTCCAGGGAGGGAACATGGTTAGAAAGTTTACTAACAGTGACTTAATAAAGCCTGGGAGGTGGAAGAGTAGGGAGTTTTCCTAAGCAAGTGTCATTTAAACTAAGATCTGAAGGATGAATGGGCATTAAGTTGGAAATTAAGTTATTGGCAGGGAAGAAAACAGAGAGGGGTGAAGAGGGGTGGACAGACCATGTGCCCAAACTTGATGTGAGTGGATCAGTAAGCTTGCCAGAGGGGCTGGGACTGAGAGAGAAGGGGAAGGTGGAGGTAGAGAGCAGAACCTCCTGGACTTGATGGGCCTTCTTTGGTAAATTGGGCTTGAATTGAATGGAGAGTTGCTGAAGCTTTGAAGATAAGAGGATGACATTATTTATATTTGAAAATAAGTCTTTCTGTAATATAAACTATAGACTAATGGTGCTGAGTAAGTTAGAAAGGAACTAAACCAGAGAACCACAGCCCTTCCTGACTCCACTCTCAGCTACAGGAAGGGGGAACAGGTGCTGTGTTTTTCATGCCACATACTAGTAGTTGTGAGGTTCTGTGGTATTCTACCAGGTACAAGGAAGAGGGGTGAGCTATGGACACGATGGGAGGTGGAAAGAGTCATACCGAAGAGAGGTTTGCAGAGTTTTCCCTGATAGTTGGGAGGGCATGAGAGTTTTCAAGTCCTGAGGTTGGTAGGTGTCTGTCAAAGAGCCTCCAGAGAGATGACTGGATTTTAGATCCTAGAGTTCAGGAATGCTGGTCTATGTGGGTCATTCATGGTCAGTGAGAGCACTGGCCATGGGAGCCCTAGGTTATGGCAATGAAGTAGTGCCACTGTCTTTTTTATTTAATTTATATTTTTATTGATTTCAGAGAGGAAGGGAGAGGGAGAGAGAGATAGAAACATCAATGATGAGAGAGAACCATTGATTGGCTGCCTTCTGCATGCCACCTACTGGGGATCAAGTCCACAACCCGGGCATGTGCCCTTGACCAGAATCGAACCCAGGACCCTTAAGTCCACAGCTCTATCCACTGAACCAAACCAGTTAGGGCCCACTGCATTTCTTAAAAGACCCTCTTGGAATAAGCAAGGAGTATGAAATGGTAAGGAAAGCTCTTTCTTAATTTTGCATGACACAAATTGGAAGATACACTCTCCAAAAGTTGGAGACTGAATTTCTACTAGTTAATTATGGAAATGTTGAGCAAAGCTGTTTTAATCCATAGGTTTGTTATATAGTGATTAATGACCAGAACATCTAAAATCACCCCTTTCCTACACATATGTTAGTATCATCATCTTCCACAATTAATGACAAATAGTGACTTTTCAGCTTTCTCCTTCCCCCTTCTCAATTCCTTGAAGTTTTACGTCTCCTCCCAACTTGGTGAGTAATATCTATTTGTAAGAAATAGTTTTGTATTTTTACTGAAAATTCTATTGCATTTTTTTTCAACAAACATTGCTGTGTATCTGTCATGCTGTGTTATAAATTTCACCTTTCTGCACATGTTTCTTGATAATGTGCTGTTTTGAGACCAGTAATATTTTATATCATAACATATTAGTTTGTTAGTTGTATATATAGGTGAGTTTTAATTATTTGTTTTACTTATGTTTAAAAAATTGATTGAGGGTTTAGTTCACATATATTATAATTTTCCCATGTAAAATAATGGGAAAAGAACTGTCGTTCAGCATTTCTTGTAGCAGAAAAGCAGATTTTTCAGCAATGACTTACCAATATTAAGTGGAAGATGCATAACTTTGGATTTTCCAGTTTCTGTAATGGAGGAATCAAGAGGGAAGGGGTTGTTCTGTAGAATTATCACATATTAGTTTGTGTAAATGTGTGCAAGTTTTTTGGGGGGATGTTAGTTGTCTGGTGTTTTCACACATAGGTAGAGAAGCCAAGTAGGCATTTGCTCCTTATGAAAAAACAAGCACACACAAAGAAAAACACTGGGGAATGAGCAGAAACCATTGGAATTCCTTTACAGTGAACCAGTTGTAGTTAGGCCAGCAGATAAATCATGACAGGGAACTCTGCATACAGGGTCCCAGGATGTCCGCCTCTAGATGCGCAGATGAACACCATTATTTCACAGAGGCATTATGTAATATTGACTCCTTGGAAGCCAGAAATTGAGGACAGATTGCTGCTCATATAGGAGTCCTTTATAGAATCTTTTAATTCATATCATAACACTCCTCTGAGATATGAGTTATGTTTCATGTGGCAAGAGCAATTGACTCAGGCTCCTTTAAATGTCACTATGTATTAGGAGAGAAACACAGTCATACATTTCTATGAACTTCCCATATATGTACAAGTGAGATGCAAAGAACATATGTTTAGCTATAAATATATTCATACAAAGCAGTCTAGTCCTCCTGTGAGTAATCACATGCAAAGACATCTGTGGAAATGCAAATGAAGTACTTAGAAGTGTTTTTAGCACTTTGTAAGTGCTCAATAAATGTTAACTATAAAGGTAATACTGTTATTGTCCTTATGATTCTACTCCTCTTCCTCCTCCTCTGCTCTTTCTTCCTCCTTTATTCGTTGCTTCTCTGATAATGCCATATAGCACTGTTACTGATTCCTAGTCCCCCACTTTCAAAACTAAAATCATGGTTAATTCCCTTCCTTACCCTCCTACTTTTCCAGTTAATCCCTTCTAAGATCAATTTCACTGCCACACCCTTTAGTTAGTCATGACCTCCATTTCATGCTTACTGCCACTGACTTATTTGTTCATTTATTTATTTATTTATTCTCTGATTAAAAATTATTTATTGAGGTGACATTGGTTAATAATGTATAAGTGACAGGTGTAAAATTCTATGTCATCTGTATATTGTACTGTGTGTTCATCACCCAAAGTCAAGCCTCCTTCCATTACCATTTATTCCCTTATCCCCCCCCCCTTTACCCTCTTTTTTCTCTCCGCATGCCCCCTTTATTCTGGCAGTCACCAAACTGTTGTCTGTGTCCATGAGTTTTTCTCCCCCTGCTTTGGTGAATCCTTTCACCCTCCTCACCCAGCCGTCAACTTCCTCCCCTCTGACAGCTGTCAATATCTTTGTATCCATGAGTCTGTCTCCACTTTGGTAGCTTATTGTGTTGATTAAATTCCACATGTAAAGGATATCATATGCTACTTGTCTTTCCCTGACTGGCTTATTTCACTTAGCATAATACTCTCCAGTTCCATTCATGCTATCACAAAAGGTAAGATTTCCTTATATTTTTTTTATGGTTGAGTGCTACTTCATTATGTAAATGTACCCCAGCTTTTTTATCCACTCATCTACTGGTGGGCACTTGGGCTGCTTCCAAATCTTGGTTATTGTAAATAACACTGCAATAAACATAGTGGGGTTTCTTCAGATATATTCCCAGAAGTATAATCTCTGGGTCACAAAATAGTTCCGTTTTTATTTTTTGAGGAAACTCCGTACTGCCTTTTACAAGTGGCTGCACCAGTCTGCCTTTCCACCAATAGTGCATGAGGGTTGAGGGTTCCCTTTTTCCCCATCCTCGCCAGCACTTGTTCCTTGATTTGCTAATGATAGCCATTGACAAATGTGAGGTGATAGCTCACTGACGTTTTAATTTGCATTTCTGTGATTATTAGTTATACTAAGCATTTTTTCATATGTCTATTGACCACATGTATGTCCTCTTTGGAGAAGTATCTATTTAGATATTTTGCCCATTTTTAGTTGGATTGTTTTTTGTTGTTGAGTTTTATAAGTTACTTATAAATTTTAGACATTAAGCCTTTATCAAATGTATAGGCAAATCTATCCTCTCATTCAGTGGGTTGTCTTTTCATTTTGTTGATGGTTTCCTTTGCTGTGAAAAAAACTTTTTAGTTTGATGTAGTTCAATTTGTTTATTTTTTCTTTTGTTTCCCTTGCATGAGAAGCTATATCAGAAAAAAATATTGCCACAAGAAATGTCTAAGATGTTACTACCTATGTTTTCTTCTAGGATTTTTAAGGTTTTGAGTCCAATATTTAAGTCTTTAATCCATTTGAGTTTATTCTTTTGTATGTGAAAGAAGATGTTCTGATTTCATTTTTTTGCACGTGTCTGTCTGAATTTACTAATATCATTTACTGAATAGACTGCCTTTACCCCATTCTATGTTGTTGCCCTCTTTTTCAAATACTAACTGACCATGAAGGCATGGGATTATTTCTGGGCTTTCCATTCTGTTCTGTTGACCTATATGTCTGTTTTTATGCCAGTACCATACTGTTTTGATTACTATAGGCTTGTAGTAGTATACTTTGATATCAGCCCATTGCAAGGCAATCTGACCTTCATGATTCGCTCAATGGACAATCCTGCTTGTCTTTTTCCACAAAATTTTAAGTAACACCAACTTTTGACTCAAACCTATCTTTCTGGTCCTGTCCCCAATGACTCCCCCATGCTTCCTGTACTTTCTCTCTCTCTTTTATTCTTTGAATATTTATTTCCTGTGCTATTTTCATTTAAAAGATTTGTGAATGTTGGAAAATCATACCCTCTTTCTCACCTCAAGCCTCCATCCCCACACTTTTTCTTGTCTTCATGATTATGTTAGGTAACTTTCAGAAACCATATTAAAAACTTTCCGCTTCATGGAGTCTTCTTTCCCATTCCCCTAACATAGTCTGTATTTTGACAGAGAAGTGCAATATTTAAAAAAGTGAAGTGCGATGTTTTGAAATTAAAATAGTTCTTGAATGGCTTTTAAAACCGGTGTGTTGTAATGCTTTTTATTAAAACTAAGTAACACAATAGTGTTTTTGTCCAAAAATTCCATTTAATTAATAAAAATAATTCAGGGTACCCACACCGACTTTGAAATGTCAGGAAGTGTTTCAGGAACTAAAGTTTTATTGAACCATGTGAATAGGAATAGGACAAGCCAAGGTATCAGTGTCAGGCTTCTGGTAAAAGTGACTGCAGACTTCGCAGCTACAGTTTCCATACGGCTCTGTGAGTCAGGCAATGAAATGTGAGCTTCTTTAAAAAACCGTCTAAAATTGCATCACCCAAAGGTTGGGAATATAGAATATGTTAAATAGGAATGATTTTTTATGCAAAATGCAAAACCTTAGCAGAACCCAAAAAGCCTCTGAAGAAATCAGATCAGACCTGGGACAGATATATACTAAACCAGCTACAAGACAGTCCCAATGATGTAAGTAAAGCATAGGAAATTGTCAGTAATATTGTGATAACCATGTATGATGCCAGATGGGTACTGGAAATATTGATGAAAACACTATGTAAAGTATATGATTGTCTCACCACTGAGCTGTACACCTGAAACCAATACAAATAATATTGAAAGAAAAAAAAAGATGAAACATTTTTTAAAAAAAAAAGAGTTAAGGTGAAACTCATGCTGTACTCAATTGCATGCATGAGCTGGCCCAGGGTGTATTTCAGAATGCTGTGAGATTGCTTCATGTCTAGGAATATGGTAGAGGTTGCAAAATAACAATCTATATTTTGGAGAGAACAAATAAGCAATTGCATAGTACATCAGAATATACTGCTTGTGATGTGTTTCCTTGAATCATTACTATTGGAAAATGTTTCCTCAGTACTTATAATGTCTGAAGAATTATCCACACACACACAGACAGATGTGGCCACCGCCCAGTGGTTTTGCCATCCAAATAAAACTGGTAACAAAGCAGATGTAAAAACACCGGAAGATGGATGACTTACATGGAGGTGATGCAGTTTGCATATGGTTTCATTTTTCTGTTTTTTTTTTTTTTTTTTTTTTTTTCTTTAAGGCCTCTCCCATTCCTCTATGATTTTAGAAGGATGCCATGTGTGAGGTCACACAATTGCATTTTGGTCCTGTTTTCCACTTCATAAAGACTTTAGTAAGAGACTAATGTCATATCAGTATGTTACAAATCACTTCATTTGGAGGCTCTAGTTAATAAGAAAAAAATATTTCTCTACACATTTTTCCTTTTTCCAGCCTTATTTGTACATGATCAAAATATCATGTCTGCTAGAAAGCTATTATGTCACATCAGAAATTTAATGGGAATACTGGCTTTGAGGATGGCCACCAGGATATCTTTTCAGATAGGTTTTTCTTTTTTTGTCATTGTTTTTAAACATTTTATTGTGTAAATACACAGTATGGTTTTTGATGCAAAATAACAAGGTAACAACATTATAAACTGATGAACGGAAATAGATACAGAGGCAGAGCAGCACCGAATAGACTGTCCAACTACTGCGGGAAGGCTGGGGAGGATTGGGCGGGAGAGGTTAAGAGATCGAAGGACTTGTATGCATGTATATAAGCATAAGCAATGGACACAAGACACTGTGGGGTAGGGGAGGTCTGGGGAAGGTCAAGGGGGAAAAATGAGACATATGTAATACTCTTTGTAATACTTTAAGCAATAAAACAAAAAATTTTAAAAATAATATAACAAGAGAAAGATAATTGCTGCGAAGCAGGTAGCCCTTAAAAAAGCTGACCAAGCATTATTTCCTGGAGGAGCCACATCTCTGAGGAATGTGTATCTTCCAGACTGACGGGTGATATGGGGAGGTACTTATTGTTGTACTGAATGGCATCTCCAGCCTTAAAATTAGGGAAGGTCCGTGGCGTCTCGAAGGCATCTCTTTTCCTATCAGGCTAGACTACCAAAAGAAAAGAAATATAAATTGAATGGCTCAGACCCCAGGAGTTGCTTGGTGACCATTCATTTATTTATTTATAAATCATATACAGATGAATGACCTCTGAGTTTAGAGATACATGTAGTACTTTCTTAAAGCACCTATCAGAGAATTAAGAATTAATAGTTAAGAATTATAAACCCTTGAATCTTTATTGTCTTTTTAATTATGCTTATATTATTTTTTAAAAGGCTCTTTCTGAACCCCAGTCATAAAGAAGACAAAGATATGGAAGGTAAATAAGTAAGCTGACATGTCTGATATTCTATTACATACTGAAGTTCCAGAAGATATGAGCAATATCTGTGCAACAACTAAGACAATGCTTAGTTTTACAGATACCCAGTATTTCCCTATGAATAAATGATGGGGGGGGGGAATAATGATAGAGAAAATAAATAATCTTCCCACACATCATATCGAGTAGCTAAGTCAGGATGTATCTTTCCTCTCTCTGACTCCAGAGTCAGAGTCATTGCTACTAGATTGGTTTCCTATTGCTGCTATAACAAATCACCATGAACTCAGTGCATAAAAACACACAAATTGATTTTCTTACAGTTATGGATGTCAGGCATTCACAATGAGTTTTATGGGCTGAAACCCAGGTGTGGTTAGGGCCAATCCCTTCTGTAAACTCTAATGGGAGATTGTATTTCATTGCCCTTTTCAGCCTTACAAACCACCCGCATTCCTCAGTGCATGGCCCCTTCCTCCACCTAAATTCAGAAGTATCACATCTTTCCATTTCTGTCTACCTGTGTGTCCAACTCTCATCAACCTCTACTTCCATCAGCACACCTTCTTCCCTGACTCTTAGGTGACTCTCCGGCCTCCCTCCTGTAAGAGCCATTGTGATTAGATTGAGCCCAACCAGGTAATCCCAGATAATCTCCCGTCTCAGTATCCTTAACTTAATCACACCTACAAAATCCCATTTTTGCCATGTCAGGTAATATATTCACAAGTTCAGAGGTTACTTTATGGGCATCTCTGTGGGGACATTATATAGTCTATCACAACGATAAAGTGAGTTTCTTAGCGCCTAAACGTGAATTCTTCTTTTATTTCTTGTCCTATGTGCTTTTTACACTGACTTGTTGCATCTACCATGATGTACAAGGTTTTGTTTCATAGTAAAGCTATAAATCAGGAGTTAGCAAACTTTTTCTGTAAATGCAAGGTAGCAAATATTTCCAGCTTTATGGGCCATGAGGTATCAGCAACAACTATTCAAATACGGCATTGTAGCGTTAGGCTGGCTATTATAAAAAACAAAACAAAACAAAAGGTAAGTGTTGTGAGCATGTGAAGAACTTCAAAGCCTCACACATTGTTCCTGGGAATTGGAAATGGTGCAGCATCTATGGAAAGCAAGATAGAGGTTCCTCAAAATATTAAAAATAGAACTGTTAGCCTGGCTGGCATGGCTCAGTGGCTGAATGTTGAGGTCCTTGTTCAGTTCCCAGTCATGGCACGTGCTTGGGTTGCAGGCTCGATCCCGAGTGGGAGGGCATGCAAGAGGCAGCCAACCAGTGATTCTCTCTCATCATTGATGTTTCTATCTCTCTCTCCCTGTCCTTTCCTCTCTGAAATCAATAATAAATAATAAAAATAATAAAAACTAGAACTACGATATGATCCTGCAATTCCACTTCAGGAATATGTCTAAAAGAATTGAAACTGGGGTCTTGAAAAGATATCTGTGTTCCTATGTTCCCTGTAGCTTAATCACAATAACCAAGATATGGAAATAGCTCAAGTGTCCACTGAAAGATTGATGGATTTTTTAAAAGTATATCTACACAATGGAATATTACTTAACGTTAAAAATGAAGGGAATCCTGCCATTTGAGATGACATGGATGAACCTTGGGAACTTTATTCTAAGTGAAAAAGACAGTCACGGAAGGACAAATACTGCATTATTCCACTTACATGAGGTATCTAAAACAATCAAAAGCTCATGGAAATAGAGACCATAATAGTAGTTGCCAGGGGTTGGGGGGAGGATGAAAGAATGAATTGCTCTAGAGGCATAAAGTTTCAGTTGTGCTGGATGCATGAGTCTAGAATAATCTGTGCAACATAGTGCCTATGCTTAACAATCTGGTATTGCACACTTCAAAATGTATTAAGAAGGTAGATCTCATATTAAAGATTCTTAAAACAGCCACCACTAAACAAAGGGAAACAAGGAAAGTTTGAGAAAGATTGGGTATGTCTGTTATTTTTACTGTGATGATGGTATCATTGTGGCTATGTTCAAACTCATCAAATTGTACACATTAAATATGAGCAATTACTTATATCCTAATTATACCTTAATAAAGCTATTAAAAATAGTTAATGGCTCAGGTTTTACTCAGGGGCCACAGTTTGTAAACTTCTGTTATAAATCATCAAATAATCTCACAAATGTCTTGACATAGGTATTTTTGTATGTTTTTTCATTGTCAAATTCCCACATCTAGAACAGGGTTTGGTACATTGAGGTGATTCATAAATACGTTTTGAATGATCTAAGGAATGAAACCACACTATAGCCAAAAAAAGAAATTCAGTAATGCTTAATTTATAATAATAGCTGTATTCATTTTTAGACTTAAGAATTTTTCTGTAAGGGGGAGGCACTTAAAGAAAGCTTTACTTAGAGTAGGTCTGGGTTTTAAAAATTGCTTTTTATACTGTAAGTACATGTCAAAAGACAATAAAGATTGAGAGCTTTTATAATTCCTAATAGTCAAAGGTCATTTGATTTGCATCTCTCAGATGATTATTGACTTCGAGCATATCCAAATTTTTTAAAGCACCTCTCTTAGACTAAAAACTTAAGTTTTTAAAGCACCTCTCTTAGACTAAAAACTTAAGTTTTTAAAGCACTTCTCTTAGACTAAAAACTTAAGTTTTTAAAGCACCTCTCTTAGACTAAAAACTTAAGTTTTTAGTCTAAGAGAGGTGCTTTAAAAAATTTGGATATGCTCGAAGTCAATAATCATCTGAGAGATGCAAATCAAAATGACAATGAGGTACTATCTCACACCTGTCAGAATGGCCAGCATCAACAAATCAACAAATGACAAGTGCTGGCATGATGTGGAAAAAAGGAATCCTCAGGCACTGCTTCTGGGAATGCAGACTGGTTGCAGCCACTGTAAAGAACAGTCTGGAGTTTTCTCAAAAAACTAAAAATGGAACTCCCATTTGACCCAGTGATCCCACTTCTAGGAATATATCCCAAGAAACCAGAAACACCAATCAGAAAGGATATATGCACCCCTATGTTTATAGGGGCACAATTCACCATAGCTAAGATTTGGAAACAGCCCAAGTGCCCATCAGCAGATGAGTGGATTAGAAAACTGTGGTACATCTACACAATGGAATACTATGCTGCTGTAAAAAAGAAAGAACTCTTACCATTTGCAACAGCATGGATGGACCTGGAGAGCATTATGCTAAGGGAAATAAGCCAGTCGGAGAAAGATAAATATCACACAATCTCAGTCATTTGTGGAATATAATGAGCAACATAAACTTATGAATAAAAATAGATCCAGGGACATAGAAGCATTGAACAGATAGTCAAACCT
>PVJC01000675.1:11022-78282 GCA_004026665.1 Murina feae | reverse complement strand
CTCACCAATCTTTTTCTTAAAAACAAACAGTGATGATAAAATTGACCCCAAAATGATTTCCTAGGGTTTAATTTTTTTCTGCTCAGACCTAACAAAAAGTAAACTGTTTTAATTGATTTTTTTTTTAGGGAGGGAGGGAGAGAGAGAAAGAGAGAGAGAGAGAGAGATGGAGAGAGAGATGGAGAGAAACATCGATTTGAGAGAGAAATATTGATGGGTTGCCTCCTATAAGCACCCAACCAGGACCAAACTGCAACCTGAACATGATCCTTAGCAGGGAATCAAACCTGCAACCTTTCTGTGTGGGGATGGTCAACCAACTGAGCCACACTGGCCAGGGCAAAATATAAACTTTTCTAAAACCCGAAACCTAAATACACATTTAAATGAAATCATAGTGAGTGTTGTTAATGAATTACATTATTTCGCTAAGTGGTAATTTTTAGCACTTCTACTCACCTCCCTCCTCTACTTCAAAGGGGGAAAGAATACTTTCCTCAAAGCAAAGAACATTTAAGAAAGAGACGTGAAGTAATTTTTTTCATTTGCCTGAAAGTTTTTAAGTATAATTCCTTATTAATATAAATGGATTATAACATAGTTTACATTTATAGCCATCTGAGATTTTGCCTTCTCAGCCCCGGGTCTCATGTACTAGAAAAAAGTCGAGTCTCCGCTTATTCTATTGTTTATTGTGACGTAGTTTAATGGTATTACTGTGTAATGGGTAGCTCTACACCCTGTTACCATTAACTGCATTATTAAAACCCTATCACATCAAGGTCCTATCTTGGAAATCCTGGCCTTACCAGCTGGCCATAAATGTGGGTTTAGAAATGGGCTAATTAAATTACACCATTCAAATAATAATACCGATGAAATAGATATTTACACAGTGCTTGTCCAAAAGAGTCTGCCATGGTCGGTTTCCAGGGAAAAGAAAGATCTAATCAAGTATGTATATTTTTTAAAGTATATATATATGTTAATTTGAAAGCTGAGTAAGTTACAGAAGTGTTTCAGGATCAATGACTAAAAAGAGAGTAAAAAAGCATGGTCCTTGGCAGAGTAGACTTGGGAATCATTAATCATTTTAAAGTAAATGTTTCTCTACCTGAATCTCTGCCAAAAACCTTGACAGAACGCAGACTCCCAGAAGATCCAAACCCGCTGATGACAACAGTGTTTGCGCTGCAGTGTGCAGTGTTACAAAAGATCCTTTCAGTGCTCGAGATCTTGAAAAGATGGCTGTATCTAGGATCTCTGATAAAGCTGACAACTGGTGCGAGTGAGACTCGGATTTTAATATAGAAAACCTTAGGCTATTACATGCACCCGTTTCATCCTTCATGCCGCACTGGACAGGAAGACTCAGCGAGACCAACGGGGGCCAAGTCTAGAAGCCGTCTTTGCCAATGATGATGTGGCTTCCTCTCCAGCGCCTCCAGTGTATTCTCATGTAGTCTGACTTATAGAGAAGCCAAAAATTATTGGAGGCTCAGATAATTTTTAAACCACACCTTGCTTTTTTAATCAGTAGAACTTGGTAGAAGTAAATGCTGTGAACTACTTCATGCCCGTATTGCCTCATTTATAATGTGCTGTCACATAAAGTTATCGGCTCACACTTTACCAGTAGGAATCTCTGCCTGTTCTTTCGCCCGTCAGGAGAGAGCCACTCCAAGTAGAAATTTCTTGGCTGCCTTACAGGTCACTACCTATTTTGATCAAGAAAGTGGACGACAAAAGCCTTTCAAGTAATGAAGGTTTCCATAAAAAGCCATTTTAACTTGACATGTTATGATTAAGCTTTTAATATGCAGTCTTATAAAGGTCAAACATTTAGGTAACAGGTTTCTTTTAAATAGAGATGAACAGAAAGAAATGTGCATATTACATAATAATTACTTACAGAATTTCCAAAGTACTGATTTTTTCTGCTGGAGACTCAATTCCCATGCTCCTGCACGGAACACACACGCAAAAAAAAAAAACAAATAGTTTTTTTTTCCCTTTCTACCTCTATATCTTACTTTTGCTAGAAATAAGACTGGCTAGGTAATAGTCTGGCAAAATGACAGCTCTCTGGGTTCAGACATCTCTCGGTGATACATCCTGGATGCACTCTTTGACTTTGGATGTTATGTAGAGTCCGAACAGATGAGTAGAAAATGACTAAACTAAACGATAGTAAGGGAGCTATGCATAATTTACTCAGAATTAACTAAAGTAGAATTGTATAACAAAATTAAACTTACGCGAAACATAGAGTGAAGCTGTAAGGTTTTATCATCCTGAAATTGGTAAAAAACCTTTCGTTATGAGACTTGAAGGATTTCTGGTAGGACTGGTTTTAGTAGCTCTAGTTTATCTTCTTTGATGAATAACAGTGTTTTGATATTCTACACTTCGTTTCATTCCAGTCTTGTACCACCACAGTTTAGCTGAGTTATGGTATCTTTAAATAAGACCTTTTATTATTATTTGAGTGACACCCTTGGTTTTCTACCTTTACTTGCAAAAAAAAAAAAGGAATCCTCTTCAAGTACAGAGGTGATTTTTTAAAATTCAGTTTTCAGTTGTACTTTGATTCCCTGAAAAGCACACTGCAAAATTCTTGCCAGTATATACTTCTTACAGAATAATAGTATCAGTATTTCTGAGACCCTGGGGTAGGTTCATGAATTTAATTTTTGGTCAAGTTTGTTTTCACAAAGTGTCCTGTTCCACTTTGAATCAGACTTCGATTCAAACTCAATTTAAGCATTTTGTTG
Source organism: Murina feae (assembly GCA_004026665.1). NCBI lineage: Eukaryota > Metazoa > Chordata > Mammalia > Chiroptera > Vespertilionidae > Murina > Murina feae. Next base: position 75,508 of record PVJC01000675.1, on the reverse strand, counting down.
AGAATACGTTGCACGTCTTGTCCTGTTTCCAGGGATATATATATATATATATATATATATATATATATATATATATATATATATATATATATATATAGCGGGTTAGGTTATGCAGGCCAGTCCTCCCATTAAAACCAACAGCAGATGCTGGATAAAATATTTTACAACTACCTTTCAAAAACCATCAAAAAGCTGACAAGGTAGTAAGGCATTACCAAACCAAAATCTGAGGAGAACCTGGAACCCAAGAGGTGAGGGAGTACTGGAGTTGTTTTTGCCCTGAAGGCAATTACTAACCAAGGCTAATTTTCACTTTAGTTTTCATGGCTTAACCTTGAGGGAATAGAAATTAAAGCCTAAAGTCTAACCAACCACCCAAGGCAGGAAATCTGAGAAGAGATTTTTCTTACATTAAGCTGGGACTTCACAGAGCTACAGCATTAAAGGAATGGCAAATCAGACAGATTTACCTTTTAAGATGGATGCCAGAGGGGAAGGGGGTTGGGGAACTGGATGAAAAATGTGAAGGGATTAAGAAGTACAAATTGGTAGTTACTGAATAGTTATAGGGATGTCAAGTACAGCATAGGGAATATAGTCAATAATAATGTGATGGCTATGTATGGGGCCAAGTGGGTACTTGAAATATCAGGAGGACCGCTCTGCAAAGTATGTTTGTTTAACCACTGTGCCGTACACCCGAAACTAATATAAAATAATATTGAATGTAAACTGTAATTGAAAAAAAAATAATGCTGAAGTTAAAAAAGAGAAAGTGATGTGCTAAACCTGCCCTCCGTCCCTTGACCATCCAGGAAAGTTTCCTTAGAGTTGTGTACAGCAGAGGGGGGAGGAAGCCCTAAGAATCTGTAATCATAGCCAACTTGACTAACAAAGTTGTAGCACAAGTTAATAGCCCGTGGCAGTTGTAAAATAACCTGCAGATTGTGAATATATTTAAAGTGAACATAGACTGGAAGTTTCCCTAGATGCCTGCAAGAAACCAGGAAGGAAGGATCCCATTTTTAATCTTCAAAATATCCATCTAGGTAATTTTTCAAGACCACGAATAGCACACTTAACCATCAGAAACATTAGATAACAGAAACATATCCACAACAATTATAAATATTTTTTTTAGAGAGAGCATAAAATATACTTTTTGTGTTTAAAAAAATAAGAAGATAAACTTTAAAATAATATATGTGGGAAAATACAAATAAGGCCAAAAGACTTGTTTTTGAAAAACAGAGAACTTCTGAAAAAATGTAATAAATAAAAATATAACCTCAGTGGATAATTTCTAAAGAAGTTTAGACATAGTTGAAGAGAGAAGAGGAACCAAGAGACTAGTTAAAAGAAATGATAAGTTAGCACAGAGAAATTTAAGCATGAAAAACATGTAGGACAGGTTAAGAGATAAGGACATTTAAATGATAAGTTCTAAGATATGATTAGTTGGTGTTTCAGGAGTAGGTGGAAAGTATAGGGAAGAAGAAATACATAAAAAATAATTCATAAAATATTTATTATACTGCCTGAACTGAGAAACAGATTTAAGATTCCTAAAGTATTCCCCAAAGGACTAGATATAATAATATTTCAATCTGACACACATTAAGATGAAATTTCAGCATACTAAAAACAAAGTAAACAGTCTTAAAAGTTAACCTGAGCAAAATACAAATTACCTTCAAAGAGTAACGTGTGGATTAATACTCCACTTCTTAAGGAATGCGTAGCATCCAGGTTGTGTAGTTTCATTTGCTTCCTATGTCAAAAGAGCAATATTTAGCACTTTCTCTCATTACCAAACCCCAACACGCTGCAGTCCAAACCAACTTCTCCTTTTATAATCAGATATTTGAAAAATAGTTCAAAGTAAATAATAAATAATATACTTCATTTTTAAAATCTATAATAATAAAAGGCTAATATGTTAATTAGACCAAACATCCTTCCAGACGTCATTCTGGACATCCTTCCTGACAAAGCCAGGGCCCCGGTGCCTACAGGCAGCCTGGAGGAAGCCAGCCCAGGTCCTGGGTGCCTGTCAGCAGCTGGGGGAGGGAAATCTGGGTCCCAGGTACTGGAGGGAAGTCAGTGCTGGCAGCAGGGGGAAGGAAGGCCTACTCTTGCATGAATTTTCATGCATTGGACCGCTAGTTTATAATAATTTTCTAAGTATATACAGGCACAAATATTTGGTATGCATTAGCATTTATGTAGTCACATTCTCAATTAGTAAGATATGGTCTATATATTTAATGAAGGCATTAGTTGTGTGAGAGAGAGAGAGAGAGAGAGAGAGAGAGAGAGAGAGAATGTATTCCAGAACAGAGGGAAGGAAGACTGAAATAAGCAGATTTTTCATACTTTCTGAAATAAAAAAATCAATGTTTATATTGTGCATCATAGAGAGCTACTTCATATTAGACTCATTTTGTCTTTACATTTTTTAAAGATTATCAAGGATCTTTTTGCAAGTTCTGTTTTGGACAAGCAAATAGATATTCAGAGAGATTATGTGATCTTCCCAAGGTAATACTGCTCCAAATCGAGTGCTTATTTTGACATGGCTGTATAGAGACTGGTTACAAAGATAATGGGGAAAGAACAATTAGCTCTGTCAAAAGATTAGTCAATGTGTGGGAACTTCTATATGCCAACTCTCATAGTCCATGGAGATACAGAGATAAATAAGTTTTTCTTAGTCATGTAGGGCCCTCAAGGCCAGTCAGCAGTGGAGATATTACAGTAAAGCTCTGCTCACTAATAGGACAGGGAGTAAAGAAGAAGTTGCTGCACACCTATTAGAATGGCTAACATACAAACATTAACAATATCAAAGGCTGATGATGTAGTACAGCAGAGGAAACTCTCATTCAAGGTAAATGTAAAAAAGGAGGAAAGTTCTGGAAAAATAGTAAAAAGCAAAATTATTCTGGAGGAGATGCTCAAAAAATGAATATGGTATTCAGAATGAACTTCGCTTTATTCATCCTGCCCATTGCTCCTTTTAAAAAAGGATCTTTAAAAAAAAAAAAGATTCTGCAAACAAATTTATATTGTTGGCTGTCAGACCCTTGACTCCTTGAGGATTTTATCCTCCAGGGGAGGCAATGGGGGACGGAAGGTTCTCTGGAATGCGATTTTCCTAGCTGAGTGTTAACTAGATCCGTGTTTTGAGTCAACTCCAGTAGATGGAGTGAGAGAGTAGCGAGCGGCGTCCTTTGCAGGGTGCGTTTTGAAATAAAGCAGCCGTATTTTCAACAGCTCTGAGTCTTTGTGATTTCTGGCAAGACACTCAGCAGAGGAGGAGAGCAGACAGTTTTATAGCCTCTGTCACTTTTCTTGGCAGCGCCAAAAGACCCTCTGGTCTATTGGACTTGAGGATTCCTTTCCTCTAGAAATACTTTATGGTAGCCAAGTGATTGCAAGTTCCAAGGCCCTTAAAAACGACTCCCCTGCATCACTCGGATGGTCCTGTGTGCGAGGGGCTTTTCCAGCTCGGTGACTGATGGCAGGCGGTTACACTGAAATCTGTCGAGCTCCTGTGCTTCTGCCAGAGGAAGAAGCTACCAGAGCTTTTGGTTTTTTTTTTTTTAAAGGCTACCAAAACAAACAAAAAACCATGACTCACAGCGAGACAGTGAAACAATATTTTTATTCATAACTATAAGTGCAACATTTACTAACAGCGCATTTTAGAGTTTATTTCACTTTTTTCTTTAATTAACCACTTTCTGAACGGAGCCAGAATAACATAGAGGATAATTGTATAATTAGAATTTAAGAAAATGTCTAAGTGAATAGGTTATAGATTGAGACCAGTTACCTATGCAGTGATGGGATTACAATGCACAGGAAAGCTGTTCCACCCCCCCATCCCCAGTAAATTATACCAGAAAATTCAACAGCTTCACTGAATTTTCCCTGGGAGCCAAGAAATCATAGAACTGCACAAAATAAACATTGAGTTTGCAATATGGTGCCATGCATATATGTATGTACTCAATTTTTTTGTGGATGATATGATCTGATTTTATAGTGTCAACAAAGATAACTGATTTCTCATTAAGTTATTCACGTTTCCCTATCTGCCAAGTCAAACTTCTTGTTTATAAGGCAGTTTCTTGCTCTGCCTTTCCTCTTATTGTAGCTTCCAACTTATAGGGTCAACTTCTGAATAAGATACGCATTATTTTAGTTTCTTCCTATGACCTGTGAATAAAGTTATTGCCCCACTGTCATTTGGTCAGCAAATAGTAGGGAAGAAATAAGTATGTGAATGGCTAAGTGAGGAAGTACTTAGTGCCTACTACTTACCTGGCATGGAAGGATATTTAATGAGAACAAGGTCCCTGTCTTCTAGAGGCTCCTGACCAATAATAAGACAAACCCATGTGAATGCATTACACTCATATATACATTGCTATAGTCAAGGTGTGAATGAGGCACCATGGGAGCAGAGGAAAAAACACTTATCTATGATAAAGAAAGGTATTTCATTGCAAGTGATATTTGGGCTGAGTGTTAAAGGATTAGCAAAAGTGTACAAGGCCACAATCAGGGTATGAGCCAGACTGCGTTCTCGCTTGGGGTCAGGGTCCTCTTCTGAGGTTGTTTAGATTGTTGGCAGAATTTTATTCCTTGTAGTTGTAGGACTAAGTCTCTCAGCTCCTAGGGGGGGCCTGTAGTTTCCTGCCACATGGCTCTCTCCATGACATGGTGGTTTGCTTCTTTCAGGCTAACAGAACGGGGTATACTGTCTGCCATTGTTTTGAGTACTTGAATTTCTTTTTAGAGCTAATCTGATTAAATTGGGCCACATTTAAGATAATCTCCCTTTTGGTTAACTGGGAGTCAACTGATTCAGAATTTAATTAAATTGCAAAATCTCTTTAACTATAAAATGTAACATAATCACGGGTGTGATATACCATCATAGTCACAAATCTAAGACTGAAGAGAAAGGGGTCATAAAGGAAATGTGCACCAGGAGGTGGGAATCTAGGAAATCTTAGAATTCTGTCTACCACACATGGTCATGCCATTCTACTCACATCGACATTATCATACTTTAATTCCCCTCATGGAACTACATATGTTTGCATATCTGTCCTTTCCATAAAGACAGGGACAATATTATAGTAATCTTTCACACAAGATAAACAACAGAGTTTTACAGAAGAAAGTAAGGTTCTCTCTCTCTCTCTCTCTCTCTCTCTCTCTCCCTCCCTCCCTCCCTCCCTCCCTCTCTCTCATTTTTATATAATCAGTACAGTGCCTTGTATTTAATGACTCCCAAGAAATGGTAGTTTTTGTTCCTGTTTTTGCTTATCTGAAGCCTTTAAAGTATCTACTTATCACTGTTATATATAAATCCCAATGCAATCAAATAGATGATAAAGACAATTTTGTTGTGAAAAGAGGATAAAAAAATGTATTCTGAAGTCAATTGGGAGTTCCTGATATATAAAGGAAACAGTATATTGTGATGAGGCTGATGGATTGTGAGATGAAAGTATGAAATGAACTACTGACATGGATAAAGAAAAAGGAGAATATAAATTTGTATAAAATAAAGATGCATCACCTCAAAGAATATGCATTTTATGGCTGGATTTGGACTCTTTCAGAATAATAACTTCCATAGCCTTCGTCTGAGCCTTTTGTTTTTCTCTTTGCTGATTTGTACTAGAACGTAAAAAATTATTTTATGAAAAAAAATCTATAAAATGTTTAATAATCATCTGGTGATTTTTAAAAATATAATTTTATTGATTTTAGAGAAAAAGGGAAAGGGAGAGAGAGATAGAAACATCAATGATGAGAGAGAATCATTAATTGGCTGCCTCCTGTATGCCCCACACTGGGGATCAAACCCGAAACCTGGGCATGTGCCCTGCCTGGGAATTGAACAGTGACCTCCTGGTTCACAGGTCGATGCTCAACTATGAGGCTTATGCTGGCCAGGCCCAGTTATTATTATTTTTTTTTTTAGTTTCCAAATGACATGAAATATTCACTTATGAGGTTATTTTCCCTTCACCTGAAGCAACTCTCATGGACTCCTTCGCTGTGGTTGCCTTACAAAACATTACTGATTCTCTCCTTTTAATCTACCTGCACATCCTGTCTTTGTTGCTAGACTTATACCGAGACTCAGGTCCCAGCAGGCTGCAAAGAATGAGAAACAAAGGGTGACCTGCCAGAAAATGCAGTGCACCACACACTAAACTGCATAATTGCATGTTTCCCCCCAATTTATATAGAAATAAATCTAGGAATATGTGTGAGACTGGATCTTAAGGGAGTGGGATAATGGGGGAAGGAATGTAAAGTTGAATCTGACCAAATGTATTTATATGGGCTGTATTAGCCAGGGTTCCAGAGAAACGAACTGTAGGATCTATCTGTCTATCTATCTATCTATCTATCTATCTATCTATCTATCTATCTATCTATCATCTATCTATCTATTATGTATCTATCATCTATGAATCCATCCATCCATTTACCCATCTATCCATACATACTGGGTCTTAGTAGATACTGAATACTTAATTATGGACCATGGAACGTGAAATGAGTTTCCCATTACGTACTGGGTGTTGTTTGACATGCAAAGCCATAATGTTGGGCCTATACAGCAGCGTTCCATTATGAAATGAAGGTGGTATGTATATATGAGATCATGCTTGAGAGGGCCCTGAAGGAATAAGTAAGTTGCATGAGGTACTAGCCCAAATATTTAAGGCCTCTACTCCTGCTATATTGCATTCTGTCTCTCAGCTAGCACCCATGACATGGGAAATTCCCTATGACCAGCTGACTGAGGAAGATAAAACTTAGACCTAGTTTATGACAATTCTGCATGATATGCAGGCACCACCCGAAAGCCATGAGTTCTATCACTGCAGCTCCTTTCTATGATACCCCTGAAGGGCAGTAAAGAAGGTAAATCTTCCCAGTGGGCAGCACTTGGAACAATGCATTTGATTTATTTTGGATGGGAAAAGAAATTATTGGAATTATAAGTCTATCTTTTTTTGAGGACCCTGACCAATGATTTGGCTGGATGGCCAGGGATTTGGGATAAGTATGGTTGGAAAATTCATGACAGGGAAGATTAGGAATGATACCTGAATAGATGAAGACATTTGTGTCCCTTGTTAAAGCTCATCAAAGCGTGCCCTCAGTCCAGGAGGATTTTAATGATAGGAAGACCCATTTTGTAGATATTAGTCAGGTGCTCTTGTCATTGCTCAATGGGCTAATGAACAAAGTGGCTGTGATGGATGGAGGTTATGCACAGACACAACAATATGGACTCCACTCACTAAGGCTGACCTGTCATCGCTGCTGAGTTCCCAGCAGAGATCTACACTGAGTCTGCAATATGGTACCATTTCTGGGGGATAACCAGCCAGCTAACTGATGGCAGGTGGATTACACCAAACTGCTTCCCTTATGGAAGGGAAAATATAACAGACACTCTGGTTATGAATTTGCCTTCCATGAACACAGTGCTTCTGCCAGAACTACCATCTGTGGACTTACAGAATGTCGTATTCCCCATCACCATATTTCACGCAACATTGCTTCTGATCAAGGAACTTGTTTCACAGCTAAGGAAGTGTGGCAGTGGGCCCTCGCTCATGGAATTCACTGGTCTCAACATGTTCTCCTCCTCTCACCCATCCTGAAGCTGCCTATGGGGCAGTGGCCCGCAGATCTTGTATATGCTCTAAATCACTGTCCAGTATATGGGCTGTTTTTTCCTTAGCTAAGACCCACTGGTCCAGGAGTGAAAGAATAAAAATGAGAATGGCTTCTACTCTCTATTGCTATTAGCGTTCCACCTAGCAAAATCGTTACTTCCAGATCCTAGAGCCTTAGGCTCTGCTGGTTTGGAAGACTTAGTTCCATTGAGAGAAATGCTTCTACCAGGAGACAAAACAATTATTGCATTGGCCTGGAAATTGAGACTGCCACTAAGCCACTTTGTAATCTGTGAGTCACCGGGCACAGAAGCGAGTTACAGTACTGGCTGAGATGATTGATATCACGTGCCAAGGAAAAATTGCTACTACAAGATGGAAGTATGAATGCTTATGTCTGGAACGCAACAGATCCCTTAGGATATATTTTAGTTGTACCATGGCCTGTGATTAAAACCAATGGAAAACTAAAACAACCCAATTTAGGCTGAAGGGCTGATGGTACAGAACATTTATAAATGAAGGTTTGGGGTCACCTTGCCATGCAAAAAACCATCACTAACTGGGGTGGTTGCTGAGTGCAAAGAGAATAAGGTTGTAAATTCCAACCACGACCAAGTGACTAATTGCAGAAACAAGAACTGCAACAGTTATGAGTATTTGTAGCTTATTTTGCTATATGTTTCCATATATATTAATCACATATTTTTTAATTTCTTCCCTCTCTTATCGCCTTATATTCCAACATAGGATATATTAATAAAAGTTGATTTTGGATCACAGTATTTATGTTATATAGAGCAAAGGAGAAAAGTGAACCTCAGGAAAGAACTTTGAATCTGCTTCTGGAATTAAATATTAATGCATTTTTAATTGTATGGAGGACAGATATCTTGTTAAGTGGAATATGACTTTGTTATTGTCTTAATTTGCTTTAATGAGATATGTATGGGTGCCAAGTTCACAAGGGGCAGTCACCAGTTATTCAATAAAGCACTAATGTTGCTGCTCTTAAGGTATTTGTTAGGTGCGATAAAACTTCATAAACAGTTGAGGAGATTATTCCACATAACCTTGGTTGGCTAATTCAATAGGTTTAAAGGCCATAAAAGCAGGGCCTTAAAACCTGAAACTTCCTTGAGAGGAGAGGAAATTCTGCCTGTGGACAATACAGTAGCTTCAATCCATGCTGAAGTATTCCAGCCTGTCTTTGAAAATGCCCTGCCCTATGGATTTGACTAGCTTGCCCCATAATTGTATAAGCCACTTTCTTTCAATAAGTGTATAAATGTATTACTACTACTGTCATTACTCTGGTTGAATCTTCACTGCTTCAGTAGGCATTAAAGAAATTGGATAGATAGTGGAAAAAAGAATGGTTAAGATAGGAAAGAATTAGGTGTTATTTATTAGATGTACCATACAGCTGATCTACACAGAAACAATTTTTGAGCTATAAATTTTACTATTAGCTTGAGACAAGACTGGTAAAAGAGGATAAGAGTAAGAGGACAAGAATGATTTTTTAATACAGAAAACACTAAGAAGAACTTAAATAAAAGTAGTACACTGATGGATAGTAGGACAAATGTGGTTCTCTGGTATGGTTCTTCTCCCTTCCACACAAAGGTGCTTTCTCTGCTCTCCTCTTCATGAAAATGACTCATTGATACTGAAGTTTTTTTGTGTTTCCATCAGAACTAATAAGTCGGGATGGACAACTCCTAGGAAGTCTGAAATAAATATGCAGGATGCATAATGTTTTTTGGGAAACATTTTTGTTGAAAATTTAACTCTGAGGTTTTGGGAGTTTCATATAATCACTATGTAAAAATATTTTCTTTCTCTTTCTGAGCCTACCTTGTGAAAGGTAGTGATGATAATTTCACCTCAACTAGAATTTCTCCCTCTTTTTATTATGACTTCCTATTGACTAGACTATTGCCTGAATTCTGTTTTATTTTTTGTCCCAGTCCATGTTTCATTAACTCCATCAAGGGTATGTCAGGTTCTTCCTTCACATTTCTTAGTAACTTTGTCTTACAAGTAAACATCAGTTCCTCCCATGTACTAACAATTAATAACTCTCGGTTTTAATTTTCCAAGTCATTGTGAGATTTTTATTTCATTGGAGAGTCTTGTAATTGGTCAGTGCGTCAAGCTGAAGGAGAGGTTCCTAGGAACTACCTTATGTCTCTATTTTGAGGACAATAGGAATCGATTTGGTTTCAACCAATATGACTGCTTACTTTTATTGGATTTCCCCAGTTCTTTCTCTTCTAAACTTTGCTTTTGTTGAGGTTATTTTGGTCAGTTTTTATCCCTAAAATTCCCTGCCCAGTTTAAGTGTCACATCTTTTGGGAATTTTTAACTTATCACTTCAACTAGAAGTGGGGCGTGTGTGTGAATCGCTAGTTGGGGAATTCACACACACACAGTAGTAGAAATATTGCAAGTATATTACTGTTATAAACATCATGGTGTTCATCTCCCAAGCTGGGCTATAGCCTCAGAATTTTTACTAGCATAGCGTCTATGAAGCAACTACAATTTCATGGGTTAGCATTAGAAATAAAATATTAATTGTATTACTGTCATATTTCTTAGACATGAACTAAACTGTGAATTCCTTGAAGACAAGGCACCAAGTCACCTTTATTTTTATATTTCTTATAATAAGCAGCACCATGATTTTAATGTTTTAAATATCTAATTTAATACAGCTGTCTCCCACTTATTAATAATAATCTGTTTATCAAAATCAGACAATTGGAATGAAAATTCTAACCAAGAATTTGTTTCCTTTTTTGTTTGTTTGCTTCCCATTCTGTTAAATGAGAAATATATGGTGAGTTAGTTATATGTCAGTCCTGCCAATTTCTAAAAAAACAATAACATTTTAATATATGAGTATCTGTTAAATATTTTTAAAATTTTTCCAGATTATAAAATGTAATTGACATACTTATTAAAAAATAGTTTGTTTGCAGTAACGGCCTTTCTTAGTGCCAGCAACATCTAAGATGAATACCTCCTTTGTTGAGCTTTGGCCTACTTCTCAAAATGTCTATGTGATTTGGACATTCTATCATTTCTATTTGGAAAATTACTTTCCCCATGCAATTTGCTAAAAAAATGTCATGTTGATTTTTAAAGATATAAATGTAATTTTTTTTTTACATAAACATTGGCTGTGTTAAGAGGCAAGTATTTTCTATAAAACTGAGGCATTAAAAATGAGACAGCCTTCTACCAGAAAAATTTGTAACTGTGTAGATATTCTATGTGGCTTTGCTTCATTTGTGTATTAATTCCTTTTTTAACTCTTTTATTCAACACATTTATCGACTAGCTATTACATGTAAAATCTCATGTAAGCATTCGGCATGCAAAATATAAATATCAATTTCTGAAAAATAACTAAAGTCTAATAAATGGTAAACACATATAGGGAAATAATTGCAATAAAAGTTAACACAATTTCTAGTAAATTTGTGAACTCCTAGATGGAGAAGTTACTAATATTTTCCATAGTGATTATTGACACCTCACAGAAGAGGTGCTTTATGATCTACCTTAAAGACATAACAGGAGTGTAACAGACTGATATGAAAAATTGTGTTGAGTTATAGTTTTAAAATGTTATCTTTGAGGAACTTTAAGAAATGTTTAATCTCCACACATAAAATGTGTATAGGTGAAGGGAGAAAGATGTGACTTAGAAGTTAGTTGGGGCTAGAATGAATAGTACATCAAATATTCTGGGATTTAGGATTGATTTCTTGGGGGTGAGGCCCAAATGACTTACGTGATATTGGGAGAGAGCTGATAAGACCTCACTTCTGAAAGAGAACTGACAACATTGCTGATTATGGATTATAGTAGGAAGATATCATAGACAACTGTTTTTAAACCTACTAATCTCCATGTATGAGTTACAAAATGTCAACTGCTGGTAATTCTAAAAAATGTCCCCCAAAATGTATTTCCACATAATGAAAACTTTCTGAAAGAACGGGACTTATACACACTCATGAACAAGGAGAATATTAATATTTTATGAGATGTTGAGACCCTATGATTATGCCTTCGTGTCCCATGAAAATCTTTCGTGTTCTGCTCAGACAAGGGTCTTTAGAACTGGGCATCTGGCGCAGCTGGAGACACACCTCAGGCTCTTCTCTCGATCCCTTTTCTCCAGGCACCTCTTCTTCCACTGAGAGTCTCCCTCAATTCCTCAGGGAACTGACCTTCTGCCCTTGTCCTTTAGTCATGCCTGGATAGTCCTTTACTCCAGCAGTGGTCAAAGATAGGTCAAGCTGGTACCCCCACCAGATCTTTACATGTGATATCATTGAAGTCTAGTTGAAAAGACTTAGAAAGCCAGCCTTGTGCATGCCTTTTCTTGAATTTCTGTGAGAGACAAACTTCAGTTGAATAGTGCTCTGTAGGAACACTTTTGACACCCAAGGAGTTTCATTTAACTCTAAGGCCTCATGCTTCAAAGTGTGAAGTTGAAACTACTAGGGCTTTCTCAGAGCAAAAACAACTCGGAATGTGTATTGACACGAGAAGAAGTGCAAGAGGTTAGCCAATCCAGAGAAAATTAAGTAGCAAATAAACAAAATAATTCTTCACAACCATATTTAAATGCTCAAGAAGTTCTTTTCTCTTTGCTTTACCGTATAATCCTATGTTTTCTGGACAAATAGAAAAATAATCATACCTCAGAAGCATTTGAGGTGTTTTACAACCACATGACTCTTGAATATAAAGCTTCATGCTAAGGTATATAATACGGCAAAAATATACATAGTTATCAACTTGACTCTTGTGAATTGATTAGTTTTTAAATGTAAAATGTGATTTTGTTTAAAGGAAAATGTTGTTGAGCAGGTGACTCTTAAGCATTGTAGTTTTGGAATTTTTCAAGTATTAAAGTTGAGAAGTTGAGAGCAGTGTTTTCATGAATAGGTCCACAAATTTACTCAAAAGAAAATATAAAAAAACACTAGTAATTAAGTGAGAAAAAATTTTGCTAAAGATTTTTCTTTTCATCTCTAAGGTGTACTTTATGTGAAAAAACTAAAGTCTTCTCTTTTAGATAAAAGACATTAAATATTGAAAAAGTAAGAAAATTGGAAAAAAATAAAATTAAATATTTGGTGCCCGTCAAATGATCTCAGATTGATTACTAGTGTTTTCTACCACTCTAGAATATAAATGTAAATAACTGCATAGTTTTCTACTGATTATGCTGTTTCTATTCTTATTGAAATTATTTTTATTTTTTTATGATGCTGAAATTTAGAGAGAATTATTAGTATTAAAATAACTTGACTTTGTGAAAAACGATGTCAGTTTATTCATTCAAAAAAATTCAGAGTTGAAGATTATATTTGGTTTTATTGAAAGGAAACATGCAAACCTTTCAATGCTAATTCATGTTTGTATACTTTTTTAAAATTTTGCAGTGGTAGGAAAAAAAAAATGTCTTCAATTTACTAATGAGTTCCAAACCCTATAGTATGGGGAAATAGATGCTTTCGTACCTTAGATGGGAACATAAATTGATACAACTGAAGTTAAATATAGCTTTGTTTATCTAACTACAAATGTAAATACATTACCACTGTCCCAGCAATTTAATTTCTAGCAACTTGTCTTACAGATACACTTCCACATACAGAGAATAATGCATGTAAAAGAATAGTTATTGAAGCCCTGAAAAATGTATGTCAATGGGGACTGTTTAAATAAGTTATTATAAACTCATCCAATGGAATGTCATGCAGCTATTAAAAAGAATAAGAAAGATTTATATGCACTGAAATCGAAAGAGCTCTATTTTTATTAAGTGAAAAATTCAAGATAGAGAAAAGATTTAGTATCGTGCTAATATTTATGTGTTAAGAAAGAAATCTGTGTATGTACACTGATATGTGTACAGGATATCTGAGAAGACTGTTCAAGGAGCTAGCTAACTGGCTATCTTAGGGGAGAAAAGCTGGGTAGGAATGGGAAAATCAAATTACTTTTAATTGTATCCACTTTAATATTATAAATGCCAAAAAAAATTAATTAACTCTAAAAATAAAACCAAAACCCATGGTAGCTATTAGTTTATCTTGGTAACTTAGAAGAATCTTCTTAAAAATATTTGTTTGTGTTTTGAGGGAAGCTGTTAAAGGAAAGCTTAATATTACCTATAATATAGAGTCATATGTGTAAGGTTTTTTTCCTCCATTGAATAGTTTTAATTCAGGCTGCTGTTGCTCCTGTGCATAGAAATGTCAAGTTTAGCTTATTTATTTTAGTGACCTTGGTAACGAACGGAGACCACCTCAGAACTATTTTAGTCACGGTCATAGTGTTTAAATGTATGGTGTAAATGTATCATGCAGTGACCCTGGCACTTTGAGTGTGGTTTTTGTGGCGTTTGCACATGGAGAAGTACAGCATAGTTTTACAACCGTTGAGTGGCCATTTGGTTTCCTTACATACACTTCTGTAACCATGAAACTTTATTTCAAAATAAATGTTCAGTGTTAACAGAAAATCCCTATCTAGACAACTATAGAATAGCAGTTTTCAAATTACACTCTGTTTTGAATGGGCTGTGACGAGATAAATGAGGTTCTACAGTAAGCGTAGTTACTGCAAGTATGTTTTGAAATATTCAGGAAAGACGGTGGTTTTTTCGAGACTTGGAACATGTTGGCAGACCATTTAAAATTTATTTCTTGAGGACTGAAAATTCTCCACATACAGTTATGATCCTTTAGCTATTGGCATTGTTTCTTGAATAACCATTTCATTTAGTTTACATTTCTTATTAGAATATATTTGGTTCAAGACAACAATTAGTCAAACATTTGGAACAGAGAAATAGATGTCCCCTTTTTATTGTCTATCTTTTTTTTCCTGTCATTTCTCCCCTCCCCCCCCCCCCCCCACAGAATTCTGACAATTCTACACTTGGCACATAACTAAGAGATGATTTTTTTTTTTTGATTCTTAACTGCTCTTCACATAGAGGGAAGGCTATGTCATTTTTAGGGTATCTACAGTAAGTCTTAAGTCCAAGAATATGTGAAGTTAACAGAATAAAGGTGTGCCTATCTGTGACTGAAAAAGACAGTGGTACATGAATATAAACTTTAATTAGCAGTAGATCTAGTATCTAATTATAGACACTATTGAGTTAATGGATTATGCTACGGAATTAGTCTACATAATTCAATTTTCTTTGTGATCTCTTATTTTAAATGCATTCATAAAACTTTAGTTAAGGAAGACTTGTATACAATATGACTATCTCTTAATGTGTCTTCATGTTCCATGCTGTAAGTTGCCATATTTCCTTGGTAATATTATGTTTCCCTTCAACAGCTTGGGCTCCAGAAGCTCACATATCTTTATATTCAAAATAAAAAACAAACTTACATGTCACTATTGTGTGAAAGTTGTTTTTTGTTTGCTTGTTTGTTTTCAAAAACTACCTTATATTCTCTTAAATGTTCCCTGTGTAGAGAGAGAGAGAGAGAAAGAAAGAAAGAAAGAAAGAAAGAAAGAAAGAAAGAAAGAAAGAAAGAAGGAAAGAAAGGAAGAAGGAAAGAAAGAGAGAAAGAAAGAAGAGAGAGAGAGAGAGAGAGAGAGAGAGAGAGAGAGAGAGAGAGAGAGAGAGAGAGAGAGAGAGAAATGAAGAGAGGGAGGGAGGGAGGAAGGGAGGGAGGGGAAATTGAAAGTGTTAATTTTTCATTCTAGCTGCATAGCTACTAAAAAATAAATGGTTTCGCACATTCTGTTGTCCTTCTGATCTACTGCCTCAGTGACAGGCACACTGCTCTACAGAGATCTGTGGTCTCTGCCACTACAAGTGACAGCAGCTAATACGGTGTAAATGACCCATCCTCTTAATAATAATAATAATAATAATAATAATAAACAATAAATTAAAATTTCATCTTCTAGATACCCTGAGGCACATTTTTAAACAATATATTTTATTGATTTCAGAGAAGAAGGGAGGGGGAGAGAGAGAGAGAAACATCAAAGATAGAGAATCACTGATTGGCTGCCTCTTGCAGGCCCCTTACTGGGAATTGATCCCGGAACCCTGCCATTTGCCCTGATGGCGAATGGAATCGTGATCTCTGGGTTCACAGGTCAACACTCAACCACCAAGCCAAGTGAGCAAGGCACACATTTTTACGAGATTAGATGTTATTTTAGTCATAGTTCAGTTGTGTACTTTTATGAGTTAATTTTGCCTTCAGTTTTTAAGTGAACTTAACTTGCTTATGGAACTCCCATTTTCAAAGACTATGTAACATGCTTCATCTAGAAACTTCTAGATAAATGACTCCCTTCCGATTTACAGACATAATCTTCTTTCTGAGTGAGTCTGACATACCTGCTGTTGTTTGGTGATCCCTCTGCTGTGGTGGTTCTTGCTCTGTCTGACTTTGGGGCTTTGAGACTGACATCACCACTACTTTCCCTCGTCCCTTGTGGTCTCTGGCCTTGTAGTTGATTATCCTGTCTCAACTTCTGGCCAAAGTCTATTCAGTCTAAAGAAGATTTTAAATGTGCTTCTTCCTCCCTTTGACCCTTCAGAGTTATGTCCTCTCATTTGCCCTCTCTATCACTCTTAGTCTTGTTGGATTTTGTAGGGTGTGTTCTTAAGGTTCATCCTAGGAAACAGCTCTCTCAGCCATCTCTAACCTCTCTCCAGGTTTGTCTTAAGTTTTGGCACCTCTCTGGATGAAAAATTTAGAGGAGCTTGAAGTTTTCCTTGGATATTTCATGTAAAATAAAACGGGTATTTATAGCACACTAGAGGCCCAGTGCATGACATTTGTGCCTTGGGGAAGGGGTGGCGTCCCTTAACCCAGCCTGAAACCTCTTGCAGTCTGGGAGCCAGGGGGTGGGGGAAGTGGAGGGGGAGGGATGGGGGAGGTGTCGTCCACCTGCTGGCTTAGGCCCACGGTCCTTAGTGCTGCTGCAGAGGCAAGAGAGGCTCCCGCCACCACAGCTGCGCTCGACAGCCATGAGCCTGGCTTCTGGCTGAGCAATACTCCTCCTGTGGGAGCACACTGACCACCAGAGGGCAGCTTCTTCATTGAGCATCTGTCCCCTGGTGGTCATTGCTCATCATAGCAACCGGTTATTACGCTGCTTGGTCAATTTGCATATTAAACTTTTATGATATAGGATAGGATTGTCTTTCCTTCTCCAAGCAAACAGGTTAAGACTCAACCTAGCTTTCTTCCTAGGGACCCATAGAACATTTAAACCTTCAACTCTTTTCTTGTCCAGAGGTGTGTATGCATATGTGTGTATGTGTTTAACACTTCTTCCTCTGTAGCAGGAAAGTTGCTCTTTGGTTGCATCCTCAATCTGCTTTCACTCTATGATTGTTTCATAGACTTTATTTAGCCCTCCATGCTCTTCCTCTTGCTCTTCCAAGACATGTCTGTCTTTTTTTGTAATTCAAAACCACAAATTGAAAACTGTCCTCATAATAAATGCCTGGGGTCTTACATATTAATACTCTTTGGCTTTTGGACAATTGTGTTTGTTATGCATTTCAAATCCATTTAGCTCCTCAATTGAGTTATTTGTTATAAGCTGTATTTCAACATCCTACTCAAGACAAAGCTGATAATTCTAGCACTTTAGTAGTGCAGAGAAAGATAAAGGTGATAGGAATGCGGCTGAGGAAGAGTTTAATATCAAACAGCCATTCTATACACATTCATGCATCTCATTTATTTGTAGAGTCACACAATAATACATTTTTGAAGGATACAGAAATAGTCTAGTAACTGCACTCATCTTACAGACTGAGGGGTAAAGTCTAAAATATTATTTTCCCTAAGATCATTCAGCTGGCAAAAACAGGCTGGAACCTAAGTCTTTTGATTTCTTGTAATATGGTATAGTATTTATCTGTTATTCCAAAAATTCCATATCAAAATCAAGAGGAAATATAAAGGTCAGTGTATGATAAGTAGAAAATTATTGGTATCACATATTTAATGTTTTTTTATGTAATCTCTTTGATTTGGATTTTAGCTGCCCTATGCCCTCAAGAATAGACTTTTGTAAATTATTTGCATGAAAGGTCTGTATTTTTTGTTTTGGAGGAAAGGCACAGAATGACATACTGAGTGAAATGGAAATGATTTAAGGTTTCAGATTTATGCACAGCAAACCTAATATTAATTTTTATGTTTTATATTTTTTTACTATGAGATTGCTCCTCTCTCCTACTAAGCCACCCAAAATCCACAACCACAATATAAGTTATTAGATTCATATGTGTTTACATTTAATAAAGCAGGAGGCTAATAAATTAACAAATATTAATTTTAGTATTTCATGGTCATACTGTAGTCACTCTGGGGTGTATACATATGAACAGTAGAGAAATAGCTAGGTGCTACATCTATATTGTGAACTCTTATAGGAACTGAATTTTATTCCAAGTGTAGTGAGAAGCTTCTGGAAATTAAATGCTAGAGAATGAAGTGATCTGATTACCATTTTTAAAAAATGTATTTTTATTGACTTTTAGAGAGAGGAAGGGATAGAAAGATAGAAATATCATTGAGAGAGAAACACTGACTGACTGCCTCCTGTACACCTCCTACTGGGGATGAAGCCTGCAACCCAGGCATATGCCCTGACCAGGATTTGAACCAGCGACCTCTTGGTTTATGGGTCAATGCTCAACTGCTGAGCTACACAGGCCGGGCTAATTACCATTTATTTTTTCTTTTAATTATTTTTATTGACTTTTAGAGAGAGAGAAAGAGGAGAGAGAGAAATATCTATGTAAAAGCAAAGCATCAATTGGCTGCCTCCTGCATGTCACCCACTGTGCATGGAGCCCAAGTATGTGCCTTGACTGGGAATCAAACCAGCGACTTTGAGATGCACAGGAAAGATACCCAACCAAACTACACAGGCCAGAGCTGATTACTATTTTTAAAAAGATAAGTCTGACTGCTTAGTAGAGACCAAATTGAGAAACTGTAGTGGCAGGAGTGTGTGTGTGTGAGGGGGGGTGGTGGCGAAAAAAGAGCAGAGGCACAAGAAAGAAGAGAGGAGACTGTTACAGTTGCCCCAGGACAGATCCCTCTAGTTTGAACTGCACTACAGTAATGGGGAAGGAGATGGAGAGAAGTAACCGAGACAGGACATGTGTTGGATAAAGTGGATGAGATTTCCTGTGATCCTTACCTGGACTAGACTGCAGAGAGGTAAGAGTCATTACCTCACTATATATAATTCTTTAGTGTGTCTCAACACAGATTTAATTTAGCTTCTTCACTAACTTAATATGAAATTGAAATAGGAATTTTAGGGGAATATAGGCAGGCTTAGGGAACTTTTAGAATTGGGATCCATGGAAAAACACAGGGATACAGCCTGGGAGAAGGTACATTTCCTTAACACAAGGAAGCCAGGGGCTGTTACATTTTTATTTCCATAAGACCAGGGAACTGGAAGTAGCCAAAAGAGGTCTATATTTACAAAATAAAGAAGGAGAAAGAAAGCCCAGAGGGAATAGGAGGACAATGAGGGAGGAGGGCCTCAGGAGTTACTACAGTAACCAATCAAAAGGGAATATTGATCAATCAGAGGGGATATCAGGAACGGCAGCCTTTATAACGCTAGAAACAGGAAGTCCATGAGACTCTGTCCCCCTCCCCAAGATGGAAGTCTGTACTCGTTCTTCAATAAATTTCCACCTTTGCTCTACCATCTTCCATCCCTGGATTCATTCTTCGACTCCAGCAGACAAAGAATCCGGATTCCAGTCCAAAAATTCCATATCAAAATCAAGAGGAAATATAAAGGTCAGTGTATGATAAGTAGAAAATTATTAGTATCACATACTTTAATGTTCTTGGTTTTTCTATATCATTTCAAAAGACGCAATGTTTAGAAAAATATTTCAATTAAATTTTGGCACTGAACAGCTCATAGTTAACAAAAAATAGTTCATTTATTATTATTATCATCAAAATTATATTTTTTGAGGCCATTGGAATGGCCTTTCCTTTGGTTTCTAGTCCAAGAAGGGTTTATTTTTGTTGATCTTCTTGGCCTGATGTAAAATCTATCTTTTGAGATTGGCATTCCCCAGTGACTAAGTGGTGAATTATGCTGTCTGGAAAGTTATTGTGAGTTCCACTGTGGTTTTGGTTCAGTAGGTTTTTATGTATTTTTACAAATTTTGTATACACACCCAGAGGCTTTTTGGCAATGGCTACCTTTTGACATTCAAGAAAATAAATATGAGCCATTTAATGGTCTCCAATTCTAGATTTAGCATTTTAAATATATTGAAATATGTATATGAGGAATTTTCTGAAACTTGGAACAGAACTAATTTGGCAAAGTTTTTTTACTAATATTACAAAAAAGGTCTTTCTTTGCAGCTCATTGATTATATGTCCTTTAGGTCATGAGCAGTATATTTTGAATCTGAGCTCTGAATCTTAGAGGAAGTGTACTTAACATTCTGAATATTTATTTTGTATTTCTAGTGTCTGGATAAGACCAATGCTAATTGATTTAACCTGTTCCTGGGAAAACTCTCAAGTTTCTAGTCAACATGACTTATAGTCAACAGTATAGTAAAATAGTAAAACACAAGAAGGTTTACTTGGGAATGGAGAAAATTTAATTTTGAACTAAAGCATAGCTATTTCAAGAACATAAAAGATGTATTTGCTAATCTTTTCCCTCCCATTTATCGAATTTAAATAATCCACATGTAAAACAAAGCCAAATGGCATATTATACTGAAAATTCAATTTACGGTGAAATAAAATCCTATAATTTTCATATGTATGATTAGCTCTCCAAAATGCCTGTTAATCACACAAGTAAATTAATATTAACCAAAGGAATCTTATGATTAACAACGATAAAAATTTACCAAATATTTAGGATTATGTAACATGCATCTTGGGAATTGCATCTGACCTTGAAAATGTGAACCTCATTCAGCAAGTTATAATACACAATGACACATAGGTAATGGCAGTATTTTAATAAAAGGGTATTATTTTATTCATAATTACAATGAGACTATGTCATGACAGGCGTACAAATTGTGAAGGCAGCAGTAGCAGAGGTACGGGATTCTTGGTTCTGTTGTTACTTTCTGCCTCATGGTACCCTCTTTTGACCATTGTTTTATCATCTGCCAAGGGATGTCGGCAACTCTCATCTGTTACCACCTTGAAATGTCAGGGATTTCGTATTTTGCTTGGTAATCCCTTGAGACCTTTGGGTTGAAAAGAACCATCAAAATCCAAAATGTTTTTCTAGGTGGGGGTTTCCAAAATGGGTCCCTTTGAGGGAGCCACCCACTTGGATAGTGAGTACCCTCCCTGTGTAATGTGGAAAAAGCGGTTGGTGAAAATTTGCCCTTTTAGCATCACCAAAAAAACAGACGGCTTTATTGTTTAGAAAGCGAAACACACCCATTGGGGATCACTTCATCATTTTTTTAAGTGAATGAAAACATCACAAGTTGAGCTGATGAAATGCAGGATAAGTGCAAACAGACTACACCCTTCCTCTTTGGGTCACAAGGAGCGGTGGTCTGCCAATTCTTCCCATCGCGCCCTCCCTGTCTAGTAAGGGCCCTAGTTGGCTCACAAACCAAGTCGGCATCCGAGCTAAGACTAATCATGCCACTGCTGAGTCATCGACAGAGAATCCAGGGACGGCTTGCTTTCCTCTTTGTGGTGTAGGGCAGTGATTTGAAAGACAATCTTTTCCCTGTCATTTTTTTTCTCTTTTCCTCTGTCAATTCTCTTCCCCTTTTCTTACTCACTTTCTTCTTTTTTTCCAGTTTTATTTATTGTCCCTCTCTTAATCCATCCTTTTTTAATCTCAAGGGCTATTTTAAAAGGACGTTTTTTTTTTGTTTTTTTTTTCACCAGAGGAAACTCTCCAAGGGCTCATTTGGAAAAAAAAATAAGTGTTTTCTGTCCCTTCAGCTGCCAAAAGTCATTATGAGTCATGTTTTTGACTCAATTGATAGAAACACTTAATATAAATAGTTGGCCTTTCCCAGAGTTGTTTCTTGATTGCCATTCCATCTTGCTGATTTCAGTAGACTGATAGGATGCAGCATTTGACCAGAGCAGCCTCCCTGGTCATATGTCCTTTGTATTTTTTCTGTCTCTATTATACTTTGATAAATGAATCAGATCAAGTGGATGATAAACAAAATAACTGATTGCCAGTGAGCTCTAAAGAGCATCTTGTTTGCTAAGTGAGGCATTAGGTAACCTAATTTTTTAAACAATATTATTTCTAAATAATATTATTATTTAAGAGCATTCCTTAATAACATCTATATTCCAACTCAGTGTTAGTCACGTGGGAACCAAGGGGAGGAACTTTTTTCTAATAGACAAAATATCTGATTTCTTACTGTATTATGTTGAGCGGAGCCCAAAGGAGCTATTGCTGATGTTCACTATTTACTTAGTCAAGCAAAAGTTTTTAAAAGTTGAAAAGTGTGACTCTCATGAAAATTTAGAATAAACATGGCACAACTTGCCTTAACTCATTAATGAGATGTGTCAGTCAGGATTCCCCCAGGTGGTCTGACTTATTGTGTAGGAAGGTGTTAAAAAATGTTTTAAGACTTTCCTCTGGACAACCGTGGGCCCTATTGGGTTCCAGACTGGTTCTGATCATCATTTCCCAGCTACCTGTGTAGAATAAGGTATATGAATATACCCTGTCCCAAACATATATTTATTTGCTTATTTATTTGCTTGCTTATTTATTCATTCATTCGTTTATTTATTTCAAGGAATTGGCTTGCACATTGTGGATACTGGTTTAAGCAAATCTAAAATCCCATAGGTCAGAAAGTCAATAAGGGATGACCACAAACAGGAACCCACAGGCATGGACCAAGTCTTTCTATGGACAGGTAGTTGGGACACAATGAATGAGCAGGAGCAGCCTGGAACCTAACAAGGCCTAACATGTGTCTCAGGAAAGGCTTAAACACTTTTTAAGGCCTTCCTTCCTACAGAATAAATCAGGCCCACCCAAGTAATCTCCTTCATTCATACTGAACTGAGGAAGGTCACTTTAAAAACCTGCAAAAGCCCTTCACAGCAGCACCTGGGTTCGCTAATGTTTGCATGGATAACTGGGAGAACACAGGTTCGTGCTACCAAATGCCTGCTGCTTCCTTTCTGTCCTCCAGCTCTCACAAAGCATCTCCCTTGCACCCCACCTCATCTGGAAAGATGCTGGGAAAGGCGATGCTGGGAAATGTAGCTAATCCTATCCGAGCTGACTCACCACAGAGCCGTATATGAGTATAGATGGTGCTATGGTCTATATTCTCCCAAAATTGATACATGGAATCTTAACTCCCAAAGATGACGGTATCAGGAGGTAGGAACTTTGGGGGATGGTTAGGTCATGAAGGTGGAGCCTTCATGAATGGGATTAGTGTCTCAAGAAGAGTCTCCAGGGATATTCCCAGCCCCTTCTGCCAAAGCTATTCCGGAAAGACTAAAAGAACGGCTAAAAATATTTCACGAGTGACAATGATTAAAATCTTATCTTTGGAAGGGTATATTAATGGCACAATGAATTTAAGTTACAAGCATTTAACAGTTTAACCAAGCATGTAGTTTGTACCAGGATATAAATGTTTTCAGTTGTCCCTGTAGTTGTTTTTGGAATATCACTTAAATAGGGCGTAGATAGGAAGCCATGGTTGGAACCCACACAGTGTGCCTCTGAAACCCATGCTTGACCACATACAGTATTACTGTGTCTGCCCATCATTCAGTTACATGCTGAATGAGGTGAAAGAACCTAGAACTATGGGAAGTAGGTATTAGGAGGTCAGTCTGGTTTTTTTTTTTTACAGGTAATACACTTTATAAATCTAATAATTCCCAATTGATAAATTTTATACACTTTGGGATGCATACTGCCCTCCCAAGAGACTTTTCAGTAAGTGGGGGGAATATGATAACTATTTTCTTATCTAATAGAGTCAGTGAACACTAGCTTTCCACATTTGTTTTAGCAATTGTTAACCAATTTATTTAAATAGATATTTTTCAATATTTTATGGAGGTATAAATGAAAATAATGTATTTAAAGAGTACAGTGTGATGATTTGATACTGGAAAAGGATTCCCTATGAAGGAGTCAACACATCCATTACCAACACAGATGTATACCCATGCTCCTTTTTTATTTTCTGTTGAGAACATTTAAGTTCTACTCTCGGTAAATTTTAGTGATACAACACAGTGTTGTCAACTATAGTCATCATGTTACTCATTAGACTCTCAGATCTTATTCATCTGATAACTGAAAGTTTGTACCCTTTTATCAACCTCTCCTTTTTTTCCTTCAACCCTCCTCTACCCCGGTAACGACTTCTCTACTCTTTGCTTCTGTGAGTTCAACATTCTCTTTTCTTTGTTTTTACAACATATATATGTGTGTGTGTGTGTGTGTGTGTGAGTGTGTGTATACACACACACTCACACACACACTCTCTAATAAAAGAGTAATATGGAAATCAGCCGTCTCTCTGGGACACCTAAGCCACGCCCATCATCCAAGCCATGCCCACCAGCCAATCAGAATGGCTGTATGCAAATTAACCCAGCCAAGATGTAGGCTGGCAGGGTGGCTCCGCGCCGGGTGCATCAGCTCAGTGGCGGGGGGAACCCCCACGGGGTTGTGTGTGAGCATCTGCTGCCTGACACAGAACACCCGCCCCCAGTCCTCCACCCAGCTCCACGCCAGGTGTGTCCCCTCAGTGGTGGGGGCCCAACAGGTGTGTGCAATCGTTGGCCACCCGGTCGGAAATGTCCGCGCCTGCCCTCACCAGCCCTCCCACCCCCCCAGTGCATAAACCCTGAAGAGGCTGTGGGCAACCTGAAAACAACCCTCAGCCCCTCACCCAGGTTGGCCAGGCACACCAGCAGGTGGACATCCCTCCAGGGATCCCAGACTGTGAGAGGGCACAGGCTGGGCTGAGGGATGCCCCCGAGTGCACAAATTTTTGTGCACTGGGCCCCTAGTATGTATATGTGTGTGTGTGTGTGTGTGTGTGTGTGTGTGTCCTATATAATAGAAAGGTAATATGCAAATTAACCATAACAGCAGAATGACTGGGATTGACTGGTCACTATGACACACACTGACCACCAGGGGGCAGATGCTCAATGCAGGAGCTGCCCCCTGGTGGTCAGTGCGCTCCCACAGGGGGAGCTCTGCTCAGCCACAAGCCAGACTGAAGGCTGCCAGCACAGCAGTGATAGCGAGAGCCTCTTCCACCTCCTCAGCAGCTCTAAAGATGTCCGACTGCAGCTTAGGTCTGCTCCCTGCTGACAAGTGAACATTCCCTGAGGGCTTCCAGGCTGCCAGAGGGATGTCTGACTGCCAGCTTAGGCCCAATCTCCAGGGAGTGGGCCTAAACCAGCAGGTGGACATCCCCCAAGGTGTTCCAGACTGCGAGAGGGCACAGGCTGGGATGAGGGACCCCCCCGCCCCAGTGCACAAATTTTTGTGCACCAGGCCTCTAGTGTATACACACACACACACACACACACACACACACACATATATCCATGCAGTATTTGTCTTTTTGTGTCTGGCTTATTTCACTTAGTTAATAATCCTCCATTGTTATCCATGTTGTTGCAAATGGCAGGATTTCCTTTTTTAAGGCTGAATAATATCCTATTGTATATGTGTTCTTGACCTATTATTTTGCTAATGGATACATGGGTTTCCCCACCTCTTGGCCCATTGTGAATAATGCTTCATGGGAGCACAGATATTTCCTTTGGATATATACCCAGATTGCCAGATCATTTAAAATAGTTATATTTTTAGATTTGAAATCCATATTGTTTTCTATAGTGGCTTTACCAGTTTACATTTACAAAATAGATGATTTTTTTAAAGAAACATTGTGAGAGTTACAGTAAAAATTATTAAGAAATGTGGATTCTTTTACTTATTAGTAAATGGACTCTTAACAACAGTAAGAATATCACAAAATAGCTGGTCTATATTCTTCAATTTTTGTTTCTTTAGCTAATTGTGGCTTCAGCAACACATAATTTTATGGAGATGATAGTGCACTTATCAATATTTGAGACATTTCTTGAACACCTATTTTATCTACAAGTAAATGTCGGTATCTTCCCACATCAGTGATCAATTACAGAGATATGCTGATAATATGTGCGTGTCTGATTATTCTTTTTTCTTCCCCCCTTTTCAGTATTGTTTTCTGCCTAACCAAGTAGAGAACTTGGGAATTGTTCAAGAGATGAGTTGCAATAAAAACAAACAAAAAATATTGTCTTTGGATCGAGTTATTTTTATATACATCGAAACAGTTTGCAGTGAAATATTTACAATACTTTAAAAAATATACGCACTCTTTGTTAAGTTTTAATAACCCTAGTGTGAGATTTAAAATATTTTAAACACAACCCAGAGGAACTTTATATGCTTTACATGCTAAAAGCCAATGATGTCAGAAAAACAACTATGGCCTTTTATTAGCAATTTTGATTTGTAGCAATCTTTATGTCCAATTTTCACAACTCTCCTTCCTCCTTTTTTTTCCTTTTTCTTTTTTTCCCCTAAAATCAAGTTTTGAACTAGAGCTTTTGGCCCCTGGGATCAAGCTCCACCAGATAACATGAAGCCAAACTTCCTTCTAGTTCTATTCTTTAGCTGTTCCTGGCTAGAATTCAATTACTGTATATAGAAGACACAGAGCTGTTTCAAATTCAATAGGGCTGAAAACACAACAACAACAAAAAAATGTTTGCTTCTGAGGAAACTTGTTGATTTCTAATAGACATTTGAGGCTAGAAACATCTGGAATTTAGAAGAGCCCTCTTGATACCTTCTCTTTTTCATATGTAATCAGATTTTTGAGGAATCTGAATCATAGCCGAGGGTATACACATAGAAACCTTGGCAAGCAACTTTGAATATTTTGGAACCCAGAGATAAAATGAATTTTTAAAAAGCTGGATTCAATTCAAGGAGAGCTGCTTGATCTTTTGTAATTTTCATAGACAAAAATGAATTCTATCACACTTGAACCCCATTATACACTTCGGAATTTGTTATAGCAGCTAGCAGTGCTTTTACTAATTCGTGCATGCATTTTAGCTAAGCTTGTCAAATTTGGCAAATAAAAATAAAGATCATCGACTTAAATTTAAATTTCAGATAAATAAGGAATCATATTTAAATAAGTCTGTCCCTTACAATATGTAGGACATGCTTACATTAAAATGATTTGCTGTCTACCTGAAATTCAAATTTAACTGGATATCCTGTATTTTATGTCAACCCTGATTCTTACCACACTAAAAAATGGATATATATGGGACTCTCAGTGTTCCCCTCTCTTGTCATTCCACTTCCGGTGGCTGCTTTATTCGAAATCTAATTTTAAAAAATGTGTAGAAGACAACCAGGTTTTAGACTCTCCATTCACAGATGCCTTGAAACTCCAAGGGGATAAATGACAGTCTCTTCCAAAAACTTTCCCACTCAGGTCTGCTCTGTCACCCTGACTCGAGTTTCTCCAGCTCAGCAACCACCAATCTCGGGCGTGTTATGTTATGTGAGCCTTGCCTTCAGAAGGCTCCGCAGGCTTCATGTGCGAGTCTCTTGGAGCCCAGTTAGTTTTGGTTGGAACCGAGAGCATTACCACGTTTCTTCATTGTACAGCTGAACACTCAGATTAATTCTTTCCTCTGATGAATTTGAGCCTTTGTCTTATTTGGGCTAGAAGGGGTAGTGGGAGTGAAAGAAGCAGAAGTTCTGGTCAAATTTTAGTAAGTCCTATGACTATGTGTCTAGAAGCCCCTCTTCAGAATTTGGAGAAGCTTATAAGCTATTATTAGTTTTGAATCTTCAACAGGAATTCTGAGACAACTGGGAAAATTTCATTCTATCATTCAATTCCATATCTTTAGATGTTCCAAAAAAAAAAAAAAGGGAGCCCAGCCAGCATAGCTCAGTGGTTGACCGATGACCTGTGAACCAGGAGGTCATGGTTTGATTCCCGGTCAGGGCACATGCCCAGTTGTGTGCTTGATTCCTAGTGTGGGACATGTAGGAGGTAGCCAATCATAGATTCCCTCTCATCATTGATGTTTCTATTTCTCTCTCCCCCTTCTTTCCTCTCTCTGAAATCAATAAAAAATATATTTTAAAAAATTGGGAAAGTGCAACACCTATTTGCATACTTTAATTTCACTTCAAAAAGAGACAATCAAAAGTAAAATACTGTTTCTTTTGGCCACCATAATTCCATATCCTCGAAGTTATATCTTCAATAAACTAAGGTTATTGATTGGCTCATAGATTACCAAATGCTTTAGTAACCCACGTACTATGTTGTTTGAGCTTTAGTTATTGTGCTTTTTATTATTCTCTCTTGCCTTATTATAATAGGATATTTGGCAAAAATGTAGCAATAATAATGAAGCTGGACTTTTGTTTCCTCGCTTATTTTAAATACTTTTACCTATATTTCCTTTAAAGTTTGATTTTTTTAAGAAGGATGTTGTATTCAATAAGGGCAGTACAGTTTAATTCACTGAAACCCGATATTTCCTATAATAGTCCTCTCAGAGTTCAAAAGAAATAATGCCCCTGAAATATGAGAGCAACACATATTTTCAAACCATTTTGAACAACATGAAGTATTATTTTAAAAATCATATATATATATATATATATATATATATATATATATATATATATTATGTGAGACATAAACTGAAGCTCTATCAAAATTGATTAAAAGGTGGACAAGCCAAGCTTAGGTCAGACACAACATTTATACTATTATTTTTAATTTTGGGGATCTGCTCCTGAATCCAGGGGGTGGGGGATGAAATTAAAAAAAGAAAGGGACTGAAATCATGTTAATTGTATTACATGTTATTTATATTGTACAGGATTCTGTTTTCTCAATCTAATTTGCTGCAGTTAGTATCAGAATTATTTGGTTTAATAAAACAATACAGTTTATTATAGGGTAGATGCAAAAAGCAAAAACAGAAGGTTCAGTGATCTAATATCTGTTGAGTAAAAAGGAAGGAAGCCAATGGAAATCAAATTTGATATTTTGTATTACATGTTTCACTCAATATTAAGAAAATATTGAAAACATCTGCTAAGAAAAGGTAAACAGAACAAAATGTATGGAGCCTTATTCTTAACTCTACACAGGTAATATCAGTGTACAACAAGAGTTGGCAAACATTTTTCCATAAAGTCTCAGAGAGTAAATACTTTGGGCTTTGCGCGCCATAAAGTCTTTATAGCAACTACTCAACTCTGCTGCTGTAGTGAGAGTAATCAAAGATACTGCGTAAGTGAAAAGGTATGGGTGTGTTTCAGTAAAACTATTTATAACTATAGATGGTTGGCTATATTTTGCCCCAGAGCTAGAGTTTGTCCACCCCTGATCTAGAGTAAGTATCTGTATGTTACTGTCTCTCTCAAGCACAGAGACGGTCTTCTGACTCTAATTAACGTCTCAGTTTACACACACACACAAATTCCAGTTTTGGTTCATGAGAAACTTAACTTTCCACTAAGCCTTGCCCGCCTTTGGAAACTCATGATTGGTATAGTAAAAGGACTATTAATTTCTTCATAGCTAGAGATTTTAAAGAAAATAGATTCTAAATACGTTCTAATCATTTGCCAAGCTGTTTGTGGTTTCAGACTGAAGAAAGTGTTGGGTCAAGAATGTCTATTTAAAATCAAAATGATTCTTTCTAGAATGGATGAACTGCTTCACGGGATGAATAGTATTGTGACCTTAAAGGGAGCCTCTTGATGGCCATGCCTACCTGTCTTCACACCTGAATCCCAAATATGTATGATTCATTTTTCACTCATTCATAAAATGTACAGATATTCGGAAAGACCTAAATGAGCACGAATGCCATGTTTGGTGTTAAGCGTTGCATAAGTTTTGGCTACAGGTAAAGACAGGGTTGAATTGTTACTTGTGAAATCAGTAAAAATAAATAAATATTTTTATTGAAAGTCAGAACAAATGTGTTCTTATGTTTTGGGGAACTATTTCTAGCTTTGATATCATGAACTACCCAAGAAGAGATAATGATGAACACAATGGGAAGTGAGTGGCCTTTTGAAGATCTCTACTGAACTTTGTTGAAGTGAAAAACTTTGGGCTAGTTTTCAAAGTTATTTAAAGATTTCGATGGCTCAGCTTCTATTTTCTCTGCCTTTGCTTCCCCTAGAGACAAATCCTTGCTTCATTCTAGTCTTTGTCTCTGAGCCACTTTTGGTTTGGTTTCTTGTATTGACTGCAATGAGAGAAAAAAATTGGCTGAAATTAGGTGCTCTTCAGTACTGACATTGTATACGTTTGTCAGATGCTCACCAACCTTCTGTCTTCCTATCCCCTACCACTGTTTAGCCAATTCTCCTATTCACAGTGTTCTATAAAGTTGCCATGAACCTGGAATTAATGCATAGCGAATATTTGCTTTTAGGGGAAATTCAGGATAGAATTCCTAAGAGTCTCTGGTCACATTTTGGTAAAGCGTTGTGCGTAACCATGTTTTATGTGTTTTTGTTTGTTTATAAACACCTTGTTTAATACATCTTGCTGATTTCTTAACCTTGGACTCATGGCCAACAACATTATGGCTTGTGCCTGAATAAAACTTTTCTAACACTTGTGTTTTCTCCATAAAGACATCATTCTGAGGCTTGGGAAACTATGCCTGGGAGACCATTTTAAACAGCAAATTCGCCAATAAAAAGCACACATGCACACAAAAACAAATAATGCGGTACTCAATAAACTGCAAAAAGAGGATGCATGTTTACAGAATAAGACCAGAAGTAAGACAAAGAATCATCTTTTTTACTTAAGTTAGGAACTGCTCTCAAGATGACTCAAATTTTCAACACTCTAGTCATGTCTATGAATGACTACAAAACCATTTTGAGAATTGATTTTAGGGTTACAGATTTATTTTGGCGAGGAGGTTAATTTGAAAATATGGACTCTGTAATCATAAAAATGGACTGTAGTTTTGATTTATTTTCTTTGTCATGTTTTCTATTTAGTTTTCTTCAAGTTTACCTTATAGCAAGGTGGAAGGGAAATAGTTTAATTCTTATTACATGATTTCTGTCTTTTTCACTTAATTTACAGTCTACACACAATAAAATTATTATTTTATTGATATTTGATATTTATTATTATTTATGCAAAGGTTTACTTTGCCCATTGTTAAAGAATAGAGAGAAAAATTGACTAATAGATTTAATAGCCAATCACATACAGTTTGTATCATGGTACACCTCTCATAAGTCAGTGTTAAAAAATGAAATAAAATATACTCTTGGATTGCCTTATAACATTTCAGTTTCTGCTTAAATGATGCAAATCTATGCAAAATTAACTGCAATGTTAATAGTATATAAAGTAATGTGTTTTCAAATTCCAAGTTCTATGCTGCATAAAAGTAATTATTTCCACACCTGGTTAAGTTCTATTTTGCATGCTAGAAAAAAATTATGGTTGCAAAGTTTGATTTTATTAATAGAAAAGAACATGGTACCATATCATCTTTGTTTTTTCCTAAAGAAATTTTAGAATGTGTACAAGGTAATGCTGTTTAGAATAGACCTAAACAACATACTAGTCCTGCATATTTTTAACTTACTTTCCAATAACTGCTGGACCTTAAGCTCTACAGGGCAAGAACTTTTGGTTCTGTTGATCAAGTTTATTTCACTTGTACATAGCATAATGCATGGCACATAGTAAGGGCTCAAAAAATAATAACCAAATAAAGGAGTAAATGATTCAGTTTATAAATACCACCACTTAAAGAATTAGGAAGACTTTCTCCTCCAAAGTTTATCTCCCCCAAATTTAGAGCCCCCTTTTTTTGTTGTTAATCCTCACGTGAGGATATTTTTCCATTGATTTTTAGGGAGAGTGGAAGAGAGAGACAAAGAGGGAAAGACAGAGACTAACATCAGTGTGAGAGAAACACATCGATTGGTTGCCTCCTGCACATGCCCTGACCAGGGCCGGGGCGGAGAGGAGCCTGCAACCAAGGTATGTACCTTTGGCCTGAATCAAACCCGGGACCCTTTGTTCTGCAGGCTGATGCTCTATACACTGAGCCAAACTGGCAAGGGCTTAGAGCCCTTTTAGAAAAGCAAAACTTCTTTTAATATACCTTTATTTATTCCTATCATTCTGATTTAAATATACTTTTACAAGTAATCTCATAGAATAATAACTAATCATATTTCACTATAAATAAATGAGTTAAAAAATAACCACAAAACGTTGTTTTGGCTTTCTTAGGCAATTCAAACTTCATCACCAGTTTACTGACACCTAACTAGCCAACCATTTGGCTTATGTCTGTCTATATACTTTCTCATTAACTTTACATTCTGCTTTCACTTCGAGAAAAATTGAAATCAATACAAATAAGGTATGAATCAATTTTTAAAGATTAGGTTACTAGAAAATTCGTAAGCACTTAGAAATTTAAAAATATACTTTATAATAATGGCTGGGTCAAAGGACAAATTAAAGTAAAAAGAAGAAAATTACTTTGAACTGAGTGATGACAAAACACTACATACAAAGACTTTGGAGTAAAGCCAAAGCTATGGTTTAAAATTACATATAGCTGTAAAACAGAGAAAGTGAATGGCTGAAAATCAATGAATAAGCATTTTTAAAAATAATTTGGAATAATTGCCACAAATGACATGTGAAGAAAATAGAAGAAAATAAATTATAATAACCAAAAATATAGAGATAGGGGAAAAAAAAGACCTAAAAATTAGGAGCTGATTCTTTCAAAAGACTAAAACACTGGTAAGTACACCTGGACAAATTGAATAATAATAATAATAATAATAATAATAATAATAATAATAAAACCAAAGGAAACAGAACAACTAATGATAAGTGGGAAAGGAACCATTACTAACAATTCTTTTTTTTTAAACATATTTTATTGTTTTTTTACAGAGAGGAAGGGAGAGGGATAGAGAGTTAGAAACATCGATGAGAGAGAAGCATCAATCAGCTGCCTCCTGCACACTCCCCACTGGGGATGTGCCTGCAACCAAAATACATGCCCTTGACTAGAATCGAACCTGGAACCCTTCAGTCTGCAGGCTGATGCTCTATCCACTGAGCCAAACTGGTTAGGGCAACAATTCTTACAATAACTTCAATAATCACTTACAATGATTTTAGAAAATTAAAAATGCAAAAGATGAGAATAAATTTCAATTAAATGTGTAAGATCATAACAAAAAACATATCTACATTAATAAAAGAGAAAGACACAAATTGACCACCAGCCAATCAAGAGTAATGCAAATTAACCCAACAAAGATGGTGGCTTAATTTGCATACATAAGTGCTGAGCGGCCAGGGGTGGGGTGGGACACATGCATCATCACCATGGCTACAACACAGGCTTTCCACACTGCCCCAGCTGCTACGAGCCTCTGAGCAGTGTGGGAAGGTGAAAAGGTGGCTCCAGGTGAAGGCAGCCGGGGGAAGAAAGGCCCATTCTTGCACAAATCTTCGTGCATTGGGCCTCTAGTATATATATAAAAGTCTAAGCAACTGTTATGACAAGACAACCAGCTGGTAGCTATGATGTGCACTGACCACCAGGGGGCAGATGCTTAATGCAGGAGGAACTGCTTCCCTGGTGATCAGTGTGCTCCCACAGCCAATCTCCTGTGGCCGCTCAACCTCCCATAGTCCCTCCCCCCATCCAGCCATCCTTGATCGGCCCTGATCACTGGCCTCTAGTATAAACTATAATTGAGGTAAATGTAAAAAAACCCTTAATAATAGTGAGGTAAAACTTCTCAAGAATTGGAAGATTCAATATTGTAAAACATCAGTTCTCCTGAAATGAATCTGTAGATTCAGTGTAATCAACCAAATCCCAGGTTATTTTTTTCAGAACTTAAAAAGCTTATTCTAAAATCTGTATAATATTACAAAGACACAAAACTAATCATGAAATTCTGAAATAGAAGAAAAAGTAAGATAATTTGCTTATTAGATATTAAGACTTTTTACAAAAGCTAGTGTGGTTAAGAATTGTTGGCATAAGGATAAATAGAGAAATGAAGCAGAATTAGAATCTAAAAATAGACAAACATGACACGATATATCACAAAGGTGAATTTTCAAACAGTGGGAAAATGATAGAACACTAATGAATCATGTTAAATTACTGGATATGCAAATGAAAAAAAATGGTAAATTAATTTGACCTCTACTTTACATGCTACCCTGAGTGGATTGAAACTGTAAATGTGAAAGGGAACTGCCATACTGTTGTGTCTATGTCTATGAATTTTTGTTTGTGTTGTTTGTTCATTTGTTGCTTTCAGTTTCATATCTCACATATGAGTGAAATTGTATGGGTCTTGAGTTTTTCCGTCTGATTTTGTATAGCACAATATTCTCAAGACCCATCCACATTATCACAGATGGCAATATTTCATCTTGTTTTGTGACTGAGTAGTATTCCATTGTATATATGTACCACATCTTAATCTAATCATATACCATATTTTCCGGCACATAGGATGACTTTTTAACCCAGGAAAATCTTCTCAAAAGTTGAGACAAAACTGCTGAAATGATAGAAATGGTAGAGGGAGAAAGTAGAGGAAGTAGTTGGGTCACTTCTCTCACTAGCCTTCTCGTTATTTGAGAAGATTTTTGAGATTTTCCTGGGCTAAAAAGTCATCTTATATGCCAGAAAATAATGGTATTTTAGGGCACTTCAGTTATTTCCATGTCTCGATCACTGTGAATAATAATGCAATGAACATAGGGGTACATTTATAAAGAACTATTTTCAAATTATTTGAGTAGACACCCAGAAGAGGAGATGATGAGTTATATAATAACTAGAGGCCCGGTGCATGAAATTCATACACGAGTAGGGTCCCTAGGCCTGGCCTATGATCAGGGCTAATTAGGGCCTTCCAGCTTCTGGACTTTCTTCCCCAGCTGCCGGCTGCTGGCCAGGGCCTTCATTTGTTCCACACCTCCCCCTGGTGGTCAGTGCACGTCATAGTGAGCATTCGGTCTCCCAGTCGAACTCCCAAGGAGACACTTTGCATATTAGCCTTTTATGTAAGTTCTATTTTTAGTATTTTGAGGAAACTCCATACTGTTTTTCATAATTACATTCCCACCAATAGTGAATGAGGGTTCCTTTTTCTCCACAACCTCTCCAGCACTTATTACCTGCCTTGCTGATAATAGCTATTCTAACAGGTATGAGGTGGTATCTCATTGTAGTTTTGATTTATATTTCCCTAATAGCTAGTGAAGTTTAGTATCTTTTCACATATCTGTTGGCCATTTGTATATCTTGGGAGAAGTGTCTGTTTAGTCCTCTGCCCATTTTTCAAAAAATTTAATTGTTTGTTTTTTGAGTTGTATGAGTTCTTTATATATTTTGGATATAACACTGTATTGGAGGTGTTGTTTGCAAATAGACACAGACAGTGATATGGTGGTTATCAGAGGGAAATAAGGATTGGGGTGGTGGTGCTATTAAAGGATAAAGGGGGTTCAAATATATGGTGATGGAAGGAGATTTGATTTTGGGTGGCAAACACAATGCAATACCTAGATGATCTAGAATTGTACACTTGAAACCTATATAATTTTATTTAAAAATTTAAAAAATATAATAAATGTGAAAGAAAAACCAGTAAGTCCAATATAAAACAATGTGGTAAAGTGCTCTCTTTGGAAAAAATTAAGAAAAATATTTCTTTAACAGAACATAAAAAAACTAACCATAAATGAAAATATCCAGAAGCTAGAGTGCATTGAAATTAAGAAATTCTATTTATTCACACACACAAATAAGATAGTGAAGAGGCAATCACAAAATAGGAGAAGATATTTGCAATGCATATGATAAAAATGTGCTTGTTTTCTGAAACTATGAAGAATTTATATAGATCAGTAAGAAAAAAGTACACAAGTCTAAAGGAAAAATGAACATAAGAAATGAACAGACGCCCTAACTGGTTTGTCTCAGTGGATAGAGTGTTGGCCTGTGGACTCAAGGGTTAAGGGCATGTACCTTGGTTGCGGGCACGTCCCCAGTGGGGAGTGTGCAGGAGGCAGCTGATCAATGTTTCTCTCTCATCAATGTTTCTAACTCTCTATCCCTCTTTCTTCCTCTCTGTAAAAAAATCAATAAAATATATTTTTTAAAAAAAGAAATGAACAGACACTTCGAAAGAGAACTTATGAAAATGTCCAATAAACATTTAAGTGTTGCTTAATTCTATTAATAAATAGTCAGTAATTATTAGAAAAAATACAAGTTAATTAAGAAGATGATGTGATTATATAACCTCCAGAATAAAAATAAAGTGTTTACAATGCCATATGTTGGCAAACATATGGAACACTGAGCACCATACACTATTGATATGTTTGTAAATTATAGCTATGTTTGAAAACTGTATGATATCAACAGACACTCTATGACCCTTGCAAATCAACAATAAAGAGCAACCAAGCAAAACAGAGACAAACTCAGAGAGAACAGGTAGACAGCTCTGGTGGTGGTGGTGGTGGTGGTGGTGGTGGTGGTGGTAGGTAGGTATTGGGGGAGGTGAAGGGATTAAGCAAAAAAGAAAAAAAAAGAGAGAGAGAGAGAGAGAGAGAGAGAGAATTCATGGACATAAACAACAGTGTGGTAATTGCCGAGAGTGGGGAAAGGGATGGGGGGAGGTGGAAGAGGGCATAGAAGGGATAAATGGTGATGGAAAAAATTAAATTTAATTAAAAACAATAAAGAGCTTCATATGCTCCAAGGAAAAAAAAGTTCCCCAAAAGTAAATGAAACTGTGATATATTTGTTACTGGGATATCTGTAAAAAAAAAAAAAAAGGTCCCATTACCAGACAAAAATTGGAACTGAAAGGAGAAATTTTCTAGTCCTGTTTAATAGATGTAAGACACTTCTAAGCAAGAAAGGCTGGTGCGAAAGATTCATGCATAATGTAGAACTATCATTAAGGCACCAGATGTCAATTGACAGAACATTCCTGCTGACTTTCAACAGAGGTTGCATAGCCTTCAGCAGCATGTGACTCAATTGATGAAAAAAATGAAACCATAAGTTTAGACATGCAGGAAATACTAACAAAACATTCCCGATCTCTGACATAACACAAAATGATGCTGTCACTGCCCAAGGTGACTGGGTCATATATCACTTGTACCCTAATGAGTCTAAAATATTACCTGCAATAGATGTAATGAAAATCGTGCGCTAAGAAGGTATTTTGTCAAATTGTAATAGTCAACTTTTTTCCCTTTTAGTATTTTATTAAAGAATGCTGCATATTATAATCATTGGCATTTTGGATTTGATGACATTCCATATGATATGGATTCTCCATGCTAATTCTTATACAAATTCATAGAACCAAAAAAAAAGGCTAAAATATATACAACATATACTGCAAACTATTAAAAATATTTATATTTAAGAGTTTTACCCTATTTTAGCTTGTGAGATCTTTCTGTGTTTCTGTACTTCAAAAAGTTTTACGATTGGGCAAGCATTAAGGAGTCTAAAATCTGATCGGTGGGAAAGGTTATGGAAAGAGGCTTGCTTCTAAAGGGACCTGTGATCACTTAAATGTCTGGAACCACTGCTCTCCAAACATATTAGCTCAAAAAACAACTAGGGCATCAAGGTTTAGAGACCCAACCTCAGAATTTGTTTCTTCATCTCAGTTAGAATTCTGAAATTAGTTTTTAACCAGCTCCATAGGGGATACTGATGCAAAATGAGGTTGAAGAACTCATCCATAGCTTATTAAAAGATTTTCCATAGCATGCGCTGTGCTCATGTCAAATTCAGAGGTTATTACCCACAATAGCCACTATTTATTAAACATCCCCAGACAGTAGCAGCCTCTAGTCTCATTTAATTCACTAAAATAATAGATTGGATATTAAAACTGTTTTTATTGGTATGTACACGTGCACTACAATTTCTATGTTAATGCCTATCAATTTCTTAGCAGTTAGAGACCATATGCTGCTGTATTAACCATGAACTTTATTTTGTATACAAAATATGTCACATACAGTATTTCATTTTGGTTTTCTGTACTTGGGCTAAGACTGACTTTGCAAAACATAAACAAAAACCAAAACAGGAGGGATTCTCGATTCCCTTTGAGTTCTGCCTCATGCATCACTCTTATAAAGTAATGGGAAACATCATGCAGGTTACTCAGAAAATTTTAGATACAAGAAGGACATTTCATTTTTTCATTGTAACATACAACAATATAGAATAAACTATTGAGTAAAAATGTAAATTTCAAAAAATCAGTCTCTGGTGATTCTTTTCCTACCACAAGGGTTTTTTAAAACAGCATTTAAAAAATCACCCTATATTTTCTACAGCAATGGCACAAAGAATGTGGATATTAAGCCTCCTTTTAAAGCCACACAAACTAAAAAGTTCAATGTAGAATATACTATCCTTGTTTTGAGGAGATTAGGAAGAGTCAAAGATATCTTCTTGTGTTTTCATCAATGTAAACATTTAGAGCAGTGTTCTCAAACAAGATGAACACACAAAGCAAAACACAAATAAAACACTGAAGGTCAATCATATGTTGTTACTGTTATTGGGTGTCTTTAATGGAAACATGCATAACATGAGAAATCTACTTTACCAAGAAATCATAGAAGGTTCCAAAGGCTTTCCTATGCTTTTATATGGTAACATAAAGATAAAATACATTTCTAGGCGTTCTGTTTATTCTTATTGCATTTGGCCAGTGAGGAAGAAATACATCAACTTCTTACATTTAGAAAAATCTCATTAATTTTCATGGTTACAAATAGGTGAAGATTTAATTTGTTATTATTTAATCTAAGATAAGCTAGAAATAATTCTTTTTATTGTCTACAAAGAATCGATTATATAGTTAATAAAGCCAATAAAGTCCCAAAGACTCATTTCAAACTAGTCCAGACAAAAACTATTTTTAAAGGTAAATTAAGTTTAGCTTATTAATGGAAGAAGCTACTAATTACAAATTAATCTCATGTATTTATTTTAAAAGGACCTGCAGGGCTTTTCCTTATAAATAGGTGTGAACAGTAGGGAGAGAGAGAGAGGGAGAATAGATGGAGAGGGAGAGAGAAAGGATTGGTTGAGAAATGTGCATGAAAGGCATGGGGTTTCGCTATATGCTTTTACCTGGGTGAACTGAGGTGCCACTTCCTTCATTATTTCTTACCGATGCTTTCTTTGCGCCTCTCCCTCAGGAACAATATGTTCTTTAACAATGATTAAAGTGTGGATGAGGATGATTTTGAAATGAACGTTATCTTCATTCCCAATTCTAAAATGTTTCTGATTTCAGAATTTCTAACCAACACCCCCGCTCCCCCAAATATTTCATTTCCAGCGTCACACTGATATTTAGCAAAATATAACACAGTGCTCTAAATCCTGCAGAGAGAGGGTGTGCAGTAGTGCTTTAGTCAAACGGGCTTCACCAACAAAGTCATCGGAGTTGTTCATTTGTTTGGCAACCCGGTAGTTTTTAATCCCCAAGATGATTTGCCATAGAAGGATTTGAGTTGGATGAGAATTTTCACTTATTTTGTTAACTAAGATGTGGTCAATGACTGTAGAGGAGGTGGGAAAAGAGGTCCTGCTTGGTACCTTGACTGGAAACTGATATTCTTAAATTACCCATGCCATGCCCTTGGAAAGTGTGTATACTAAGAATCCGCATTTTAAAATCACTTATTTAGAAATTTCATTAATTTGCAAAAGGCCATACAGCTGAACTTGTATTTAAGTTGTATTTAAGACTTCCTGTCTTCTGAAACCAAGCTCTTAACCACTGCACTACAGTCTGTTCATTTTTATTGAAGATAAATTCTACATAGAAAGAAATTAGTCTTCAGTATTTGCAAGTATCACACAGTCTTATTTATATTTCTCACTTACAATGATGTCTTTTTAATTGCCTTGATATGTAACTTTGCCTTTTTACTGATTTCTTTTCCTTCTTCACATAGTTCTGCTTTCTGGAAATTGAATTTAAGCTTCAGGAAATAGTGTATCAATTAGAAATATCAAATAAACTTTCTACATTTCAACCTAGGAAATTTTATAGTAGTGAAGTAATGATGTTTAAAAGCAATTTTTTTTTTGGTGTTCAGAATTATGGTTTGGCTGTTCTATGCTTCTCTGGGTTTTTTGTTCCACTTTATACTAATACAATGCTACAACATTATTATAAGATAAACATTTCGGCTTCATTCATTAGGAGAATCTCACAAATTTTATTCTAAAAAGATTAATCATGGTAATTATACTTAATACTATACATTCAAAATGTTCTGTGTGTCTCTGCCAGCTAAAATGTTTCTCACTAGGGAGTAGCCCATAACCACTGTACGAAGGCCGTGATGGCGTTCCCCTCCCGGAGTATTTTAACTGCAGTGCACTGTTGACAATGGAGGTTATAATATTTTCCTTGCATTTTCTCAAAATGTTGTGGTTTTCCATGGATCCATTGTTTTGAGGTATAGAAAGTATTGCACTTGCCTTTGAAATCCAGAAAAGGCGGGAGAGAGTGAGGGAAGGTAGAAGAAGTAAGAAATGGAAGCGAGAGGGAGGCAGGGAGGAAGGGGAGAGAAAGAAAGGAGACCAATTGGTGGCTTGAAAAAAAACATTCAGGTGTGCAAAGAAGCTTAGGTACCAACCAGGTTAATTTTTTGTTTTCCTACACTGGTATATCATCACCCAGTAGAAATCTGGGACTACAACCCATGTATTCTACTGAACATTAAAGAAACAACAAATCGATTTTCCCAATGATATGCCCTCCTTGTAGTGAAATGGTCCCTCTTTTACAATGAAGTGTTGATGGCTGCTCGTTCTCTTATAGTTTATTTTGATTTTCCTCTCTCAGATTAATGAATGCTACAACCGTTTCAAAATAGACAAACAATAAAATCTGTGAGCTGCTTGGACCATAGTGACTACAGTGCGAATGTGAGGATGTCATACCAGAAGGGGATGGTACCCTGATTTCTGCCCAACAGGATGACCCATTTCAGCTCAGACCCTAACCTGGAAATGATTGTTCCTATTCCAGAGTGATGATAAAAATCTATCCATGATAAAGTTTATCCCTGCCAAACAGCACCTCACTTTTTCTGTCTTCCAAAGAACTATAAAAATGGGCAGTTGTAGGAAGCAATAATTACTGTAGATTTTCATGGGGAAAAATTCCCCCATTGTAAGGTGGCACATAAATTATTTATAATTGAATGTTATACATTTTTGTTCAGGTGTCATCACTGCTAGACATTTCTCACTAGTTTACTTTCTCCTCAGTGTAAAAGAATAGTTGCATTGGCCAGAGTTTATATAGTCAGGAAAGACTTTATGCAGACTATTTATTGCAATAAGAGATTAAATTCAACTGATATACAAGGTGGGGAGATTGTGTGTGTGTGTGTTTCTTTAATCTTTATTGTTGAAAGTATTACATAGGTCCTCCTTCTCCTTAACCCTCCTATTAACCTCTTCCAGCCCACATCCGTCTCCCCCACCACACACAGGCCCTCACCACCCCACTGTCTTTGTCCATGGGTTATGTATGTATGCATACAAGTTCATTGGTTGATGTCTTCCCACCCACCCTCCCCTGCCTTCCCTCTGAGGTTCAACAGTCTGTGCTTCTGTGACTCAAAGTATTTTTGATCATCAGTTTATTTGATTTGTTAGATTCCACATATGAGTGAGATCATGTGATACTTACCTCTCTCCGACTGCCTTATTTTGCTCAGCATAATACTCTCCAGGTCCATCCATGCTGCCGCAAATGGTAAGAGTTCTTTCCTTTCTATTGCTGTGTAGTATTCCTTTGTGTAAATGTACCGTAGTTGTTGTTTTTCTATCCGCTCATCTGCTGATGGGCACTTAGGCTGTTTCCAGGTGGTAGCTATTATAAATTGCACTGCTGTGAACATAGGGGTGTATATATTCTTTCTGATGAGTGTTTCAAGGTTCTTAGGCTATATTCCTAGAAATGGGATCACTGGGTCAAATGAGAGTTCCATTTTTAATATCTTGAGGAAACTCCATACTGTTTTCCACAGTGGTTGCACCAATCTGCATTTGAGGTGGGGAGTTTTTAAGCACTAGAAGGAGTTAGTGGCAAACTTCTGGGGGAATTTAATTTATGTTTTTATGTATTTACATATTTATCTTTATTGTTGAAAGTGTTACCATTGTCCCTATTTTCCCCCCATTTACCTGCTCCTCCCCACTTCTGTCATCCCCTCCCCAGGCCTTCACCCCACTAATGTCTGTGTATGTGGGTTATGCACATATGCATATAAGTTCTTTGGTTGACTTCTTCCCTGTCTCCCACCACCACCACCTTCCCTCTGAGGCTCCTCAGTCTGTTGCATGCTTCCATGTCTCTGGATCTATTGAGAGTGATGTCCGTCAACGTGATTAGGCCACTCTGTTTGCTAACTGGCTAATTTGTGTTTATCAAAGTTAGGCTCTTACCCCCTCTGAAAGACTGGAAGATAGGGCCTCTATCTTTCGCGATGATTCTATTTCACCAAGAGATGGGTCCTAGGTTCTTGAGAAAGACATTCTGAATTGTAACATTGGCAAAAGGCTGGGAAGCGATTTGCATCCAATGGGCAGAGAAAGAATTTATAACTGCAAGTTTTCTAACATAAATGTTCTGAGGAAAAAGACATTAAGGGCCAGCAGTCAGAAAGAAGCTTGTTTAAAGTTTAGTTAAAGCAGTTGGTTAGAGTGTTGTCCCCTACACCAGGGTGTGAGGTTTGATCTCCAGTCAGGGCACATACAAGAATCAATCAATGAATGCATAAGCTAGTGGAACAGAAAATCGATGTCTCTCTCTCTCTCTCTTTCTCTCTCTCTCTCTCTCTCTCTCTCTCTCTCTCTCTCTCTCTCTCTCTTTCTCTCTCTCTCTAATAATTTTTCCTTTTAAAGCAAGTTTAGTTAAGCTGAGGCAAATGTTAAAGCCATTATTTTGGTAATCAGTAGCCTAGCCTCAAGCTTGTTGCTAGGCGAGGTTCTCTTTCCACAATTTTCCTACATTCCTTCTTTTCTTCTTCTTTTTGCATACATTACTCCCTCTATTGAGTGTGCTCAGAAATTTCAAGTTCCACTTCAATTAGTTTTCAGGAAAAAAAAAACACACACACATAACCGTTCTGTTTTTAACTTGTGTTTCAGAAAAATGATTGAGCGTACTTGGGATGAGTCCACTGAGGAAATTTTCAGCTGTTATACCTCTGGGCCCTCTTACTGAGCAAGGTGTCATGCATGCTGAGGTGAATTCTTTGTATATGAAATCTGCTGCCATCGGTTTTTTATTCAAATAGTATATTTCCCTCATCACAAGAAAATAGCCAAGATTCTAACGTAACCAACATGAGACCATAGGAAACACAGTTCAGATGTGCTCCCAACAGGACAAGTGAGTTTGGTTGATCTCCGTCTGTGCCTCCAATGAATGGTAGAGGAGCCAGTCGGAAAAGGCAAGATTCCCACCTATCTTCGCTTTTGGGGAAGTTCTTCCTTGTTCGTGTCATGTGGGTTTTACATGTGGATTTTACATGAGGATTCCCTCGGGGGTATATGAGTTTGTGTGCAGTCCCTTTATTTACTAAGCATTCATTAAACAGATGACCAAAGGCATGCATTTTAGTATTTCAAGTCTGAGACTTATTATTTTTTCCAACTCTGCATTGCTATTTTTATGAAGCCACAAAAGCATACCCCTCTCCGAGGAGAGTTAATGGACTGGCGTTGCCTGGTTTCTAGTTAGAAGGCTATTCCCCCTGGGGGAAAAAGTCATAGTTTCATTAACCATTGCTGGAGCACTTTCCTGCTTTAAAATGCTGCCTTGGGCTTTTAGTGGGTGTCTGTGAAGAAAAGTGACAGAGGATTTGATGCCATGGGTCTGACCTTCACTTCGTGGATAGAGCTGCTGCGCGTTATAGGATATCCTTGCACAATGGGTTGAGGAATTTTTTCTCCTCCCTGGGGCCTCTCACGTAGGGGTAATAAGGGTCTTGATTTTATTTTTTACCGCTTTTATTAAACTAGCAGTTTGATATCTGGAAGGTGAGTTTGGCAAGCTAATGAATGATGTGCTATAATTACGCTGCAACCCCTGGTCCCACTACCTTTTCATTAGTCACCCTGTTAGCACTCAACTCGTCAAAGTTGAGGCGCAGATGATATGGAATGGACTGATTCAGGGTCTGGGTTAGCCAAACATTTTATCAGCCGCTGGAAGAATGCATTTGGAA
Source organism: Murina feae (assembly GCA_004026665.1). Classification (NCBI taxonomy): domain Eukaryota; kingdom Metazoa; phylum Chordata; class Mammalia; order Chiroptera; family Vespertilionidae; genus Murina; species Murina feae. The sequence continues at coordinate 31,239 of PVJC01000675.1, read as the reverse complement.
TGGCAATTTTGTTTGTTTGTTTGAAGAGAAGATCCATGTATTGAGGTACGATATCCACACAGTTAGGTACCATTACTATCTTGTGAAACTTAAGGTTGTTCATTTAAATGTTGTGTTCTGGTTCCTTTCCTTGTTGAGCTTCTATATATGCTTGCCTATTTAGGATGAACTCTTCTTCATCAATGAACAATTCTGTAAAACTTGTTTTGTACAACATACAAATTGGTTCTTGCCGATTTGAGGTTTTGTGCTAACTTTTTCAAGAGCCAAATCACTTATCTATGTATTGTCTGATTGGTAATATTTTTTTGTAAGCATCAGATGGTTGAAATGAATTAATGCATTTTGAATATATTTATCATGCATTTATTTTATCAAAAAAATATTTCACAATTTGTGCTTGACATGACCAGTGTTGAAAGTAGTTGGAAAGGCTGACGATTGTGTGTATATATGTACCTTAACATAGAAGTTTAGTACAGTCTTACAATATCCCTTAAGTATTTTCATAAATTTGGTATGACTACCCCAATGTACGTGGAAACAAAATGACTGGGAAAGCAGCGCTAATGATTTTGAAGAAAGGATAATGATGGCAGACATAGGCCTCCAGACACTAAATCGTTATCTTAAGGCATGTAATTAGTACACTATGTTACAAGGACAAAGGTCAATAAATTACTGGGAAAAATAAATTCAGAAATAAGTGTATATAAGAATTTAGAATATAATATTCATAGTTAAAGAAGTAAAAGGGAGAAATTATGTGATAAATCAAGTTAGAATCACACCTATGTTATTCAGTAAAATACATGCTGGAAGAGAAAGCAAGTTGAATTTATTAAATAAAACTATACATGGAAAACAAAAAATATTTGTAAATGTTGGTAAGGAATTTCTAAAGAATATATATATTCTTAACAAAGAATGTGTGTGATATATTTAGTAGCCATCTCTACGATGAAATCACAACTGATATTAAAATACCTGTAATACATAAGGGAAAATATTTGCTACAATTATAATGAATGCTTAACATATGTCGTATGCAAAGTACTTATAAATAGATATAAATAAAACTCAAACGTGCTGATCAGGGCATAGGTAATGAGCATGGAGAGTAATGCAGAGAAAAAATACAAATCGCTAAAGGATATGCAGAAAAAATAATTTACGTAAATAATTAAGGAAACAAAAATTTATCTGCTAGTGAGATTTAAAAAATGATACAGTTTGGAAAATACTTGAAATTGCATTAATATATGCTTTTTTGCTAAGTTACAATAAATTGGTTCTCATTTTTTGTCAGCCTAAATAATTATTTTTATAATAAACAACTGCAATATCATTTGATAATTCTAAAATGAAATTTATATACTGATAAATGAATAGTTTCTAGATAAAAGCGAAGTACAGTGCCCCATATGGGATATAAAAAAGAAGGGATCGCTCAGATTTAGCAATAATGCTAATGGGCACATAGCTGATTTATGGAGCATTAGGATCCTTGGTGACTGAGTATTTCGGTTGAAGAATGCAATGAGCTGATACAACTAGAAAGACTTTGTCAAAGTTCCCTCTAGGTCATCTGACTGAGCAACTATTCCTATTGTCCACATTCCATTTACTGTACCATGATGGCATCAGAAAGGGGTTTCTTTCAATAAAATGACTTCTTAGGTTTTTAAGTACAAACATTTAAAATCAATTTTAAATAATTTTATGCAAGCAGGAATGCATTATGACTGCCCAGGAAATTTTACATACTTGAATTTAAAATTTGCTTGGCTGCAGTCACCGCTACACAGCTAATTTTCAAATATATTCTGCTGATTCATCAATTTCTCTCAAAAGAGTACCACTGCTGAATGAAATAGAAGAGATTGTTTCATTGGTGTTTCTTTCTAACAATGGCAGCTGCTAAGATGAAATATTTTGTAAGATTTCATAGCCAACCGTGATTTGTGATATGTGCACTGGTGTGTAAGAAATGAAACCTCTATTATACTTCACTATAGAAGGGGATTTAACATTTTTTGTTTTGTTTTTTTTAGAAACATTGCTGTGGCAGTATTCTAACTTTTAAACTTTCCTTTAAATCTTGCATATGTCTTTGTCAATTTTATAAGCTTACTGCTTTATAAGATTTTTCCATTGCTCCATTAGAGAGGACTGTGCTGGCAGGATATTTTAAATGTGGGCTGATTTATAATTAATGTGATTTCAAAAAATACAGATTAATACACGTAAGATTTATTTTTCTAAACTATCTTGAGTCATATCTTTGTATTGGTAGTTTCTTTTCTAAATTTTTTAATTGTCAGTATGGCTAAAATCTCCTCAATTTTGTTACTTCTTTTAAAAGGAATCATTTTTATTTGAGTCAATTTTCTCTACTGTTTTTGTTTTCAATTGAATTAATTTATATTCTTTATTATTCTCTTCTTTCTGCTTTGAGTTTTTGTATTTTTTTTTAGTTTCTTTAGGTACAAACCTAGATTGTTAATTTGATACTTTTTTACAGAATAAGCATGGAGTGCTATCATTTGCTCACTGTACATTGCTTATCTGCATCACCCCAATTTTTAGTTTTTTTCATAACTTACTTTTTTAAAAAAAGTTTAAAGTGCCTTCCAGTTCCCTGTGAGATTTTTTTCATTGACCCATGGATTATTTAAAAGTATGTTTAATTTCCAAGTTTCAATGATCTTTTTAATCTATTTGTTCTCTAATATTTTAATTTATATGGCCATATAATGCACTTTGTCTTTTTCATTTATTTCATGTTTATTAAATTTGCTTTATGACTCAGGATATGATTTATTTTACTGTAGCTGCATGTGCACTGAAGAAAATGTGTATTTTCTGTTACTTTTGGAGTACTTATAAATGTCATTTGATCCAATTAGTTAATGATGTTGTGTAGTTCAGTACTATATTTTTGCTCATTTTTGTCTACTTGTTCTGTTGATTTCTGAGACAGTGTTGAAGTGTCCAACTGTAATTGTGAAATTTTCCATCTCCAGTTTTACTAATTTTGCTTCACCTATTTTTAAGCTCTTAAGTGCACACAGCAAGACTGTTAGATATTCTTGGTGAAATGGTCATTTTGTTATTATGTAATGTTTCCCTTTACCCATGGTTATTTTCTTAGCTCTGAAATCTATTTTGATATTAACCAAGCCATTCCAGCTCTCTTTTCCTTAGAAGTTTCATAATATATCACTTTCTATCCTTTTGAATACACCTCTATACTCATACTTAAGAGGGTTTTTTAAACAGCATATAAATGTTTTTTTAAAAAAAATCCAATCAGATTATTTCTACTTTAAAACTGATCTATTTAAATCATTTACACTTTTTATAAGTTGTGATGTTTTTTGTTTACTACCAACATTATAATATTTTTTATCTTGCTACATTTACTTTCTATTTTTGTTCTTCTGTTTTTCTATTTCAACTCTTTTTGTGTTTTTCCCTTTCATTTATATTTAAGTTTCCTAGCTTTGCTGTGCACTTTCTGTTAACTATAGTGTGAGGACAGAGAAAGAAAAAAGCCACAGGAATTTGCCTAATGTTTTCTGAGCCACAGTCTCTCTGGTTAGAAGCTTCTCTCTCCCTTAGTTTTAGATAATTCCCCACAATCATGGCTTCGGGCTCTCATGGCCGCCACGGTACTGCCAGGGTGTTGTTGGGGTGGTAGGAATGGGCAAGAAAAATAAAGGGGATTTTTTTTTTTTTTTTTTTTTTTAGTTTCTCCAACTCACAGAGAAACCTTTCCTGCTGCTTGAACCAGAAATAGAGCTACTCTGGGAACTTCTTCTATTGGCGCTCAGTGCATGTCTGGGTTTTTAGCCACCTTTGGGGAGGAAAAAAGAAAAGAAAAGAAAACTCACTTTTATTTCAAGGAAATTTAAAATTCTTATCTCCATTTCTCATCCCGGCGTTACCACTTTCTTTTCAGCGTTCTCTACGGATTCTTTCTGGGCTTCATAGTTTCATTCAAGGAGAAAATCAGGGTGGGATGTATTTCATTTTCTCAGAACCCGAATTTGTTAAAAACATTTTTTTTGTTGTTGTTTCAGCAAGTGTCTTTAGAACATATGACTTGTAAAAATGCCATTTTTTTTAAGAATAAAGAAATTAGGACTTGGCGAGAGAGTATTATCATACCGCACAAACCATACATAATTACCTGAAACTGAAAGTTGCCTAGGATTTTTTTTTTTAAGTGGGCAGATTCATGTAATAGCTAAGATTATGGTGTCTTGGAGCAGACTAGTTGGTAGTCACTGATTCTGTATACAACCACTCTGTGCCTCAGTTTCTGTATGTATAAAATTTGATACTTACAATACCTACATCTTAGCATTGTTATAATATGTACAATAGAAATTGCATGTAAAAGACACAGCAGTAATTAGCAGATAGCAAACACTGTAGAACTGATAGCAACTATTACTGTAATTATACAGTGCATACTACAATCATGAAAATAAATGAAGAATATTCTCAAATAGAGAGAAAACAATAATCTAAAATTCTAGGTATGATAGTATAGAGTCAGCAATTCCCTACAGCTTTGAATATTAGAAGAGTAAATTGCTCAACTTAAAACACAAAATGGAAGGAAGATTATGTGAGGTTCTATTTAATATGATTTTGGGGTAAATTATGACAAAATGTGTCATTAAGAACTGTATTTTATATTTGTAAAATTTTTGATGGATTTCTTCCATTGCTTAAAGTGCTTAAATGATAAAATTTGCACCTGTTTGAAATCGTTTCATACAAAATAATTGCTACGAATTGCAATCACAGCAAACACTTATATATGGTCATTACATCTGTCAGTATGGTTAAAATATTTTCTTTCTTTTGTTTCTTACATTAAAGAGATGCACACTTATTGAGATTGTACTTTATGCTAAGCTAAGTTCTATGTGAGACTCTGATTGAACAATTAAATTTGCTCAAAAGCTTTTCTCAAAACTCAACTCATTGAAGGTATCTGGTCTGTCAATAATTTCATGCACTAACATTATGTAGCACCTTTCCTGCTTTTTTTTTTTTTTTGTTAGCATTTATCTCTACCTTATCAGATATACTGCGCATTTTACTTACTATCTTATTTTCTGCTTTCCCTACTTGGATCTAAACTGCATGAGGAAAGGGATCACTATCTTATTCACTAATTTACCACCAGAACTTTAATAAGTACCTACCACATATGAGGAACTTAAACATTTTTGGAAATAAATGCCTTAATGGACATCTATAATTTTGCTTCACAATATGCACAATAATTATATGAAAGATAAATAGATATATGTGAGCATAGTAACAGCATTGGTGCATTCAGAATGTAAAGAACAATATGGTCATGACCACATAACATTCAGTGCATGATAGACCTCATACACCACAGTAATCCCATAGGATTATAACGAAGCTGCAAAATACCTATTGCCCAGTGATAATGTAGCCACCTGATGTCATAGTGCAGCACATTTCTCACATGTCTGTGGTGATGCTGGTGTAAACAAACCTACTGAACTTCCACATATAGAAAAATGCAGCGTATCCAATCATGTACAGTGTATAATAAATACTTCGTAGTGCTAGTAGAGACTATATTACTAGGTTATGTATTTACTATACTTGTACTTGTTAGAGTATATCTTTATACTTATTTTTGCTGTAAAATAGGGTGCCTTATTGCACCAGCAGTAGCCTTATACACATTGAGCTCATTGCTTCTCTTGATTGCATAAATTTATCTAGTGCTTGATTTAATCTCACGCTGTTTTATGCAGTAACCTAGAAGCAGTAGGCTGTGCCATGTGGCCTAGGAGTGTAGTAGGCTATCCCATCTAGGTGTGAGTACGTGCACTCTATGATCACACAATGATGAAATCGCATAATGAGGGATTTCTCAGAACATGTTCCACTGCTGAGGGGCGTGACTGTACTCATAGAGGGGCAGTATGATGTAGTAAGAGCAGGTCTGAGTTCACATCCTTGTTCCAAATACTCATTAGTTGTATAACCTTGTGAAAATCATTTCATCTCTCTCAGTTTCCTAACCCGCGTAATTAGTAATCTTACACAAAAAACAGTAACTTGTTTTAAGGATTAGATGAGTGAAGGCACTCGAAGCTTTTTAATAGTGCCTGACTCAGGAGACACTGAACAATGAGGAGCAGTTATACATCATATCATTAGTTGCTCAAAATTCTCTACATAATAAATATAATAGGCACTTACTTTTTATTGCTTATTATTTATTATTATGTAGCACCTATTTCAGATGAGGAAAATTTTATTTATTTTTTAATAGTTTATTTATATCAATTTTTAGAGAGAGAATAAGGGAGAGGAAAGAGAGAGAAAAAACATCAATCCGAGAGCCTCACATTGATCAGCTGCCTCCTCATGCCCCCTACCGAGGATTGCGCTCACAACCCAGGCACGTGCCCTGGCTGGAAATCGAACCAGCAACTTTTGGATGCACAGGACAAGGCCCAACCAACTGAATCACACAGGCCAGGGCAAGGAGAGAGATTTAAGTAACTGAGCTGATAATTGAACAAACTGGACCTTACAATCATATGTTTCTAAATTTATAGCTGTGTAAATTATTTTATATTGCATCATCTCCAGATAGGAATTTCTATCCCAGAACTTGAGGACCCAGTATCTTAAAGTCAAGAAGCCCCCAGTGTTTTAATTTAAAAATAAAATATTTTCGTTGACATGCTGATAAGGCCAATTATCTGTACAAAGACCTTGGTCAGTCTTCTATTTCTATTCTTAGGGAAGCACTAACAGAAAATAAACTTTAAATAATACATGTGTCTTTTTTAGAAAAAAAATAATAAAGTTACTGGGATATTCTGGGTTATTACAGTATTTCCAATGTCTGGAGATGGAATTTAACTCTAAGATTCCTTTTAGAGGCCATTGAGACTTTGCTGCTTTGTTGGAAAGCTTATCAATTTGCAATAGTGGGACCTTGAGCATTTCCTTTTTCTTTTCTAGAGTTTCATTGAACCCTCGAACTTTTTGGTTTCCCTCCAAGTCTCAAATGTCTCCAAGCGGTAGTGCTGCATTTGCTTCTGGAGCTAGCTAACTAATGACAACTGCTTGTGAGCCAGTGTTTTTACTGCGCAGTGCTGTTTCCACTGCCTCTTGTTATGGAATCTCTTAGGTCAGTCCTGCCACCTTAGGTAAGGATTCAGAAATCAGAATTATTTTTAGCAGAACCTTTGCCTGAAGCTACATTTATTGCTTCTGGAAACCTAGTGAGGATGAAAACGTCTGCCCAAACCCTGTGTCTCATCATGTATTTTTTATAAGCATGCACAGGCCACACAGATGAGGTAGGGATTATGTTCTACTTCCTGGAAGGGGGAATACCTAAATATGTATTTTATTTGAAATTCTTTTGTAAGAAAGGTTTTTATCCCTCCCCTACCTATCTATTTATTCAATCATTTAGTTGTACTATTAGGAATGCACATATATTTATGTTGTATTTCATGTTGTTTGTTAAACTCCAGCTTTGACCAATGGGAGCTCTTTCAGGTTGGCGTCTATAGCTCTTGGAAATGTCCCATCATTATTTTTGTGTTTGTGGTGCCATACTCGCTGATCCCGCAAAATGCTCCAGACTCATCTTGGATTATACCTGCTACCTTTTTTTTTTTTTCTTCAAGAACAGACCATTTTCTCAAGGAATTCTGGATCCTTTTATTGGACCATAATATTTAGAAACCAAGATATGAATAATGGGTGTGTGTTTGTTGCATAACTCCTAGTCCTCTAAGCACATAGAAGTAAGTAACAAATGCCTCTGTGTTAATCTATCAAACCATGACTATTTCTGTATGTCTTCATCTATATATGTCTATTAAGTGAAACATACATCCATTCTAATGTCTCTGACTCCAACTCAATACCTCAGGGTTCATTCTAGTCTTCTTTCTTGCTTATCTTTATCTTCCCTCCCTGACAGTTGGAAACCTAGTTCCCAGGCTTCAATATCCATTCACATATTTGTTTAACTGCAGTATCCATGTACGGCAGTTTCAGAATTGTTCATGTGTACGATGCTAAGAAGAAATTTTCTGAGTACAGTATTGGTATACACTTTCTTTATCTCTAGTCTTACAGTTTTTGGTGAAAACATTATTTTCCAAAGTTACTGAGTTCAGCTCCTTTTATATTCTCATTCCCTTCAGCACGGTTATGTCTTATATTCATAATATAATTAAATTCATTTGCCACGGTCTGCACTCCACCCTGGGGTCCCTAACATTCTGGTTGATTTTTTTTTAAGTTTGAATATATTAAAGTTCACTCTTTGTGATATATAGTTCTAGGCTTTTCTTTTAAAAAATTATTGTGGCAAGAATACTTAACATGAAATCTACCTTCTTAATAGGTTTTAAAGTGTGCAATACAGCCCTAACTGGTTTGGCTCAGTGGATAGAGTGTCGGCCTGTGGACTGAAGGGTCCCAGGTTTGATTCTGGTCAAGGGCATGTACCTTGGTTGCAGGTACATCCCTAGCAGGGGGTGTGCAGGAGGCAGCTGATCGATGTTTGTCTCTCATTGATGTTTCTTACTCTCTATTTCTCTCTCTTCCTCTCTGTAAAAAATCAATAAAATATATTTTTAAAAAAGAAACAGCTGAACTGTTTTTTTAAAAAGTGTGCAGTACAGTATTGTTCTCTGTAAGCACAATGCTGTACAGCAGAACTCTAGAACCTATTCATTTTGCATAACCCTTCCACTAGCCCCTAGAATCTACAATTCTATTCTTCGCTTCCATGAGGTTTACTAATTTGCAAATGCCATATAAGTTGAGTCATGCAGTATTTGTCATTCTCTGGTGCTTATTTCACTCTGTATAATGCCCTCTCCATCAATGTTGTTGCACATTGCAGGATTTCCCCCCCCCCTTTTTTTTTAAAAAAAGGATGAATAATATTCCAAATGCATATTTCTAGCCTTCAGAATTGTGAGAAATAAATGTTGAAGCTACCTGGTTCATGGTATTTTTGTTATAGCAACCTGAACAAACTAAAACAGGAAGGGCTGTGTTTACTGTATTCCAAACTTGCTTATCAAATAAGTCATTTCTCATTTGGTGAGAAGTTAGAGAGATGATAGAGAACAGTCAATAATTTAGGAAACATCTTTCCAAATGAAAACAGTGGAAAGTAAATATTTTACCTAACAGTGCTGTTTATTTTCTTTCTACATTTGGGATGAAAGTAGACAAAATACAGATTAGTATTACATATTTAGTATTACATATTAGTATTACATATTAGTAATACATATATACTAAAATATGATTAGTAAAGAGAATGTAAATGGTATCGATCAATTATGGCAATTTAAAGGCACAGCAAAAAATATGACAAATGGAATAGGATAAGTGAAATATATCAAAAGAGTGAGAAATATATCATATTATTTTTATAATCAAATATAGAGATTAACTAAATAAACAATTAGGTAGAACTGATGTAGCAAGGACTAGAATTTAAAATGCCAACTTTGAGGAAGGAGAAGAGATTGTATGGATTAAATCCTTTTCTTTAAAAAAAATTAAATGACAAAGTGATAAATAAAAATTTATGTTGGTTATTAAAGTTAAGAAGCTAACTACCAAAAAATATACAAAACAGAAACAGTTGAAAGTATTGCCTACAGGGGAACAAGCCTTGTGTTTGTGAGGTTTAGGACGTATTACAAACCCTTCTGTAAAATTTTATTTCCTCCATGTGCATTTATTACTTGGATAAAAACTAGAAATGGAATAAGCAATTGGTTCAAACTTGAGTAACATGTGATTCCAATATTGTAAAAATGTACTATTTCTAATTTTATGACCATACACTGCAAGGAAATTTTTTATAAAAATATCATAAAATAAGGGGCAGAGTGGGATTCTAACATTTGATAATAAATTATAAATTACTGATATCTTAAAAAAAATAACATTTATTAAATGCTAGGAGTTGTTTTTGCTGACTCCGAATCTCAATTTTTTTCTTAAGTAATGGATGTTTATTTTTCTGTGAATTTTGTTTTAACAATATTCTTATTTAGTGTATTTTAGAGTTAAATATTGGAGAGGAGGGGGACATTTGTGTTTAAATCTGACACTGTGTGTCACTATTTTTCTTCCTATTAAATTTTTTTCTGAAGTTTAAGGAATACGTATATTCAGCGTTAGTCTTACTATTGTGGATAAGGACTTCAATTTAGAGTTTTACTGGAAAAAGTCTCTGCTTTCCTGGAAGTCCTCTTCGCTTTGCTATTTCAGTGATTCAAAAGAACAAAAAGTACTTTAGTGACTTCTTATTTTATTAGCCTAATTGTTAGAGTAGTCTAACAGACTGCCTGGAGCTAATTTCTCTTTTGAAAAACAGAACACTTGACAAAGTGATAGTGTTCTCAGTCTACAGTGAACTGTTATATTTTCCTGTTTTTGAAGGTAGGACTGCTCTCTCTCTAGCATTTCTGAACCTTCTGAGTAAAAACCTCTAACACCTGAAATATACTGTCCCAGCATCAGCTGTTGCAAGCTGTGTAAGACACAACTGCTGATTCTGCTCTGATTGTTGCTGTTTTTATTTTTTATGTATTTTGTTGAATTTATTTGGGTCCATTGGTTAATAGGGTCATATAAGTTTCAAGCATACACTTCTATGATACATGATCTGTCTATTGCATTGTGGGCCCACCACCCAAAGTCAGATTATCTTCTGTCACCATATATTTGGCCCCCTTTCTCCTTCCCTTCCCCCTGGTAATCACCATACTGTTGTCTGTGTCTGTTAAGTTTCCTAACCAAGTAGGTGCTCAAAACCCAAGGTTACTGACCATTACATATTTGACTATTAAGTAGTTGAGTATGAAAATCAAGTTGTTAAGAGGGTTTAGTTAGGCTTTCCTAATTTATTATTCATATGGCAATTACCTAATTTAGAATAAATGTGATTGACCTTATCTTACCACACCAAAGACAAGGATTTCCTATTGGCCTTGGAAGGTAAGTGATGTCCTAATTCATCACAGGTTTGGGACTCCAAAGCTATAATTACCTGTGGGTTTGCCCCTCACCCCCATATAGTTTTCTTTGTAACAGTAGAAATAGAGTTTGTCAGATCTGACATTTTTCCGGATACTTTTTTTATAATATATTTTTATTGATTTTTTTATAGAGAGAAAGGGAGAGGGATAGAGAGAGAAACATTGATGAGAGAGAGACATCAATCAGCTGCCTCCTGCACACTCCCCACTGGGGATGTGCCGCAACCAAGGTACATGCTCTTGAACAGAATCGAACCTGGGACCCTTCAGTCCACAGGCCGACGCTCTATCCACTGAGCCAAACCAGTTAGGGCTCTGGATACTTTTCATGATGTGACTCCAGTTGTGTATTCTAACGTTGTGTAGATTGTATATATTAACTGCATCGCATATTCTTCATTATTTGTATTTTACAAGCCTAATCATTCTGAATAAGTGGCATATTTTTAGCAGATATTTGACCCTCCCTCACAGAGCAGTTAAATGTCTTAAGTATTCCACATTAGATTAGAGATGTAAATGGACACAATGGTTTCAACATTAATAGTATCTTAACTCAAAAAAATTAAAGTTAGAGCACAGCCATATGAAACTATAATATAAATTAGTAATGGAGAAGCACGTTGACCTGTGTAAATTTTAGAGTCGCATTACCTTATCTAATGAGTATATCTAGGTGTTTCAGATTAGTTTTTAGCTGTAAAATTGATTTATGTATGCTATATCAATATTGCAAAAAATTACACTATTCAAACAATATGAGTTCTAAGCTTTTCTTTAAAATAAGAAAACGCCGAAGTATAGATTTGCCTTTTCTAGCTGCATTGACATGCTCAGATAAAATTAGTTTAACGGATTCTATTACACATGTTCTACCAACTTGGATTTTAGGACAGGTGGATGTATGGATTCTAAAGCGATTTTCCTTTTTTTTTTTCCACTTAAAGCACTGAATCATCTTTCCATCCATCTCTACCGCTGGCTTTTATACTCTCCTAGCAAAAATTGCAAACGTTTGCCATCTACTGTCACTAAAAATTAATAATGTTTGACTCCAATTCTACTTTCAGAGTTATTGTTATCTCATGTTTCATAGGTGGGTAAGGACATGTTGAGAGAGAATCATTAATCAGCTGCCTCCTGCACACCCCCCACAGGGGATTGAGCCTGCAGTCCACGCATGTGCCTGACCAGGAATCGAACCGTGACCTCCTGGTTTATAGGTTGATGCTCAACCACTGAGCCACAGCAGCCAGGCTATAAGGTGATGTTCTGCTCTACATTTTGAAGCAAGTTAAGTAAGGCTTTCCTGTAAGTGACATTCATGAAGGAGGGCAGCAGATGGAGTTCTCACTTGAGAGGAGAGAGATTCAGAACTCAGGTTAACTGAGGTGTGGTCAGCAGTGAGGTCTGAGGTCCCGAAATCAACGTTTTCTGAAAAGGTGACCCTTCAAATTCTAATTTCACTTATTATTCTGAAGAAGAATATACTAAACCTAAATAATTTGAGGAATACTTTATCAAAGAGAAGACCTGTCAGCATCAGCATATGCAAGATTCTCAGGAATTTCCTACACGGAGGCAACCCGTGTTGTGTTTCCCAGAATTTTAATTTTTCCCCGAATGGCATTATTCCTAGTTCACGTCATGAAATTTGGAGAATGTTCTTATATTTTCTTACTCTTTTTTTCCATTCTCATTATTTTTCTTTTCCATTTTCCATCAGAAGCTTAGACAGGAATGTCTTTTGCATTTTTATCAACAGTGGCACAAGAGGCACACAAAATTTGTCCTTTTTTTTTTTTTTTTTTTTTTTTTTTTTTTTTTTTTTTTTTTTTTTTTTTTTTTTTTTTTTTTTTTTTTTTTTTTTTTTTTTTTTTTTTTTGTTCTTTTTCTTGGACAGCAGTGTGACATCATGAATTGGTGTAACACTTAATCATAATAGTGCCATAGGCTGTGCTAACCATGTGCATTAAAAAGCCAAATGTTTTTCTTAGGAGAGTGCCAAATCAGAATGAGTTTCATTCCCCCCCCCCCTTTTTTTTTTGGCTAGAGTTTCCTGATATATTAAAACTCACAATATTGTTTTACAACATTAAACTTCCAATACTTACTTCTTATTATAAAAAAAGTATACATTCATACAAAATTTGGGCAGTTTATCATTCTATATTTAGTACTTAGACTTTGAATTGTATTAACAACAAAAAAAATAAATGGTATGATTATTATTATTTAAATTACATGGACCCTTGCTTTATATTCATTGAGTTGTGCTCTTAGGTATAGCCTCAGGTTTTTTTCACAATCTTAGCCTTATTGTTTCAACCCGGCTTAAAAAGAGAATTTAAAGGGAATGATATTGATACTGACTTTTAGCATATCAGGATCAGTTTTATCTTTAATTTTAGTCATTTTCTAACAACACTCACATCTTGTGGTGTAGACTAATGGTTATATCCAATATCTTGTTTCCCCTTTCTTTCATTGTCAGAATTTTAACTGGAAATACAGATATGTAGTGGAATGAAGACTGTAATTTACAGCCCTTCTTGTGGCTAGATGTGGTTGTATGACTTAATTCAAGCCAAAAAGAATGTCAGTAGAAGCTCCATCTATTAGCTTCCAGAAGCCTTCCTTTCCCCTCGTCCTTCCTCCTTCCTTTAAACTAACGTCTAGAGCGATCTGCCCCTTGCATTGGCTCCTAATTCAGTGGGCTGAGTGTATTTTCTCATTGACCGTTATTAAATTTAAATCTTTATAAACCACTTTTGACCATGGCTAAGAGAACCTTGACACGCAGTCTCTGTGACAAGCATGTATCACCTTGTACAATTGAATTGCCATTTCAATACCCTACAGAGAACCGCAGGCTTACTTTGCTGTAATCCTTCTTCCCTTTACTACTGCAGTGGATTTTACACTGGAATTGGCATTTCAAGTAACTGTGACCCAGAGACACAATAGAATATATAGTCTTTTTAATTGTCATTTATACAATGAAAACAAAGTTATTTTTATGTACTAGGTCATAAAATGTATTTTAGATTAAAGACCATATATAGCAATTAGCCATTCACAAGGTGTTATTTTTTTGCAAATATTTAAAACACAAACACACATGCACACACCTGTTCATACACAGAGGAGAGAGAGTGCTAAACACTTTTCATGAATGAGAAATTGATTCTGGTCTCTTCACTACCTCACCCTTATCAGCATAAGGCCAGTCGACAATCTCTAATACGATGCAGCCAGCTGAAGAATTTCCTTGAGGTCAGCTTATCTTATTGCGATTTCCTGCAATCATGGGTATTGATTATATTGATTTCATTGGCCTTTTTGAATATCAGAGTTGAATTTTGGCAGCAACAATACAACTGACTCAAGCCAAAATTTGCTTGAATTATAGGTCCGTGTCTACTTCACCGTGGAAGAATCCAAGTTGTCCTCCACCTTGGAGTTACCTTTACCCATTTGAAATTTTTAGAGAAGAGGGAGTGTGTGGGAGTGTGTACCGATAGTTCAGTGACGGCCCTGATCATCGGCAGCTCAGTTTCCCACCGTTGGTACAATTGACATTTTGAACTAAAATTTCTCTGGTGTGGAATCTATGAATTGTAAGATTTTAGCAACACCTTTGGCTTCTACGCAGTAGCCAGTAACAACTCTTTCTCCCAAGGTTGGACAACCAAAAATATCTCCAGATGTTGCCAGATGTTCCGAAGGAAGCAAAATTGCCCTAGTTGAAAACAGTTGATCTTATCTTTAGCTATCATGTATGGAATTCCCGGAACAACACCATGTATTTGTGTTTTTGGAAAGGTAATATATTTTCCTGGTTTCAGAAACAAGTGGCTGTAGTTGTCATGTTTTCTTGTAGCGTACTCATAAAGAGGAAATGTTGTTTGATATTGGCTGAGAAGAGAAAAACATGTAGCCTCCATTAATTTAGTCTCCACGAGGCAGCTTTATAAGATACTATTAGTACCCTACCAATATAGAAGATTTCACCTGGTAATTGGAATTACAAAATGTAATTTATAACACGGACTTCAGGACTGTGTAACTTGGCTTTTGTTTCCCTATTCAAATTCTTATCGTAGCCCACTTGTTCAACTGAAAGGGCCTACTTTCAGTTTCTCTAAAGCACTTTCACCTTTAAGTCTCCCTCCAGTAGAAATGAATCCTCTTCCACAATCCCCCACCACAGCCATATGTGGTATGCTCCCTCCAGCCAATAATTAACGCCAACTAATTTCAGCTTAAAGATGATCTCAGCTTAACTAACATTACTCAGAGAAAATACGTATAATCTAAAGTTTGCCTCATCATTATTATATTTTTAGATATGACCTTGTTTTTCCATTTTGTGACATATAAAAATTTTACAATAATATTCAGTAAAATTAAAACTTAATATGTCCATCTTTACCACTATATGACCTAGGGACTATACCCACTATTTACAAATGTGTTAGAGCAATATGTGGGGAATGGTCATTGATCCTTGAGTCTCTTATCTCCTCAGTTTTAGTACCTACAAAATTTGTGATTTACATACTTCTAGTCTGTGAAAAAATTTCTCATGTCTGAATCATTGGGTATAAAAATAAAATTGTAATGTTATTTGACAGAGGCTGTATATAAGATATCTTATCTGTAAAAAGTCCAAGATTATCTTGGCAAAAGACAAAATATTGAGAGTTTGGTGTGAAATAGTGCCTAAGAACTATTAATTAGTATACTAAACTTTGGAGGCTCAGAGTGCATGGTGTGGGTAGCATGGCTGAAGGACTACTAAACAGTTGGGTAGGACAAGCTACTTCTCATAAGTAGTAAGTATGAGAACTGGTCCTGATAATCTAGATTTAAGGCTCTCACTTCTTATGTTGAGACTATGCAAATTGGGTGTATAAAAATTTTAGCAAACCATTTCAAATATAGCATCATTATGGACATTTCATTGTCTCATAATTTGGCTCTTCTGCCTATGAGCCCAGAAAGACACCAGCATTTGTTATTTTCATGGGTGGAGTTCCTTTCACATTTTTCAACACTAAGAACCTGTCACAGGTTATGTCCATCTTTCTTCTGTACTAAGGGTCATCAATGTGAGTAGAGAGACACAAAGTCTAGTCTTGGATCTTGACTTGTTCCTAAATTTAGCTGGATAACATTGTTAGGTGCAGAGGAAAATGAAGAAAGAATCAGCATCTTATATTTAAACCCAAGACTCTAACACTTATACACACAATTATGTGCTTCTTGGATGAATAAAAGAAGGAAAGAGGGAATGAAGGCAGGAAAGAGGGAGGAAGGGAGGAAAAGATCCTCCTCCTATATAATAAAAGGGTAATATGCAAATTGACCCTAACAGCAGAATCTCTGGGAATGACTGGTCACTATGACACACACTGACCATCGGGGGCAGATGCTCAATGCAGGAGCTGCCCCTGGTGGTCAGTGCACTCCCACAGGGGGAGCTCTACTCAGCCAAAACCAGGCTGCCGGCTGTCAGCACAGTGGTGATGGTGGGAGCTTCTCCTGCCTCCTCAGCAGCACTAAGGACGTCCAACTGCAGCTTCGGCCTGCTGCCTGCTGGCAAGTGGACATCCCCCAAGGTGTCCCAGACTGTGAGAGGGCATAGGCCAGGCTGAGGAACTCCCTCCCCGACTCCACCCAGTGCACAAATTTTTGTGCACCAGGCCTGTAGTTAATAATAATGACTAAATCTTTTTTTTAATAGACTGACCCTTAAGTGAATATTTGGTTGCTTATGCATACAGCTTATTCATCTTCTAGAAAGAATATTAGACTTGGTATGAATGCATAATGAAAAGAAAAAATATTATATTTTGTTTTCACAGATTTTTTAAAAAGTTCTTATTAATTTAAACTTGTATAATCTTATTTAAAACTTTAAAAAAGATTTGAAGGTAGATAAATATTACCTAGTGAAGCATGCCATCCTCATGGGAATTGTCATTGAGTGGTCAACTGCACTCGTTTTGCCTTAGAGAGAGGTAGGGTGGGATAGAGATCCTAATTAGTCTTTCAACTCAATGCTTATACACTTATTCATTTGGTTTTAATTTCTCTTACTTCTATTCCTCTCTGTTGTTTTCTTGAAGGATCATTAAAACATTACCTTCAATTTCCCCAAATGTGAAGTTTTGGAATAATTCCCTCAATTTTCTTTCCCTATGGATCACTCTACCCATTTATTTTCTCTAAATTAGATGACATTTTTGTGAGTTGTGTTCATTTAGAGATTTTGAAGAGAGGTGTTTTTGTTTGTTTGTTTGTTAATTGGAGGAATGGAGGGGAGGGATGCTTTCTTTGTAGCAGCTGTAACACATTAGGAGGGAGCAAGATATCAAAAAGTATATTACCCCAACTTTGCTTATAGGGATGGTTTTAGAGTGCACTGCATGCAGAGAAAGCATTTGTTTCATAAAATTATTTATCATAGAAATCAATCAGCTCCCCAGCTCTGTTTCCAGGGGCCATCTGCTGGAGATGGAACAGCGTTGTCACACACAACCCTTATTTGTATCAGCATTCCTGTTAGGGAATTTTAGCTATAATTATCTCTCAACAGGATTCTTAGGTCATCCGTAGGTTAGTTGTTGTCTAGAGAATACTAGAAACACTAGAGGAAGAAAGGACACTCAAGTAAAACCGTAGCCTTCTTTTCCTGAGCTAAATTGACTCAATTTAACCACAGAGGGGATTTAACCAGTTAAAATGTTGGGTTTTGGATCTCAAGAGTTCCCAAGGTATTAGAGATTAGGATTCACCGATCCTGAACTTTCCAGCTCATTGCCTAACCTGCTGAGTCGTACTGTTTCTTTATCATTCTGTGCACAAGAATGGCGGCACACAGTGATGCTGTACTGATGCACGCTCCATGTCTGCGGTAGGCGTTAAAAGTTGGCGTAATCAGATTAGTAACAAACTAACATAGAAATCCAACAAGCTAGAGTTTGTTTTCAGGAGGCAGTGACCCTTTCTCTTTGTTTTAAAATGACCGTCATGATACACTTTGTTTACTGAACCAATTTTAAGACAGTGCTAAGGCCTTTCCTGAAACAAAAACTCCGGTACAGAATGAGGTGTATTTGTTTTGCGGCTAGTATACGGTAGAAAGAAGCCTGCATTGTCAGGGGACTTGATTGGACCTGTGCACTGTCGCTTATGTTATGTGATCTCCAAGAAGTCATTTCATCCTTTGGTTTTAACTATCCTCATGTATACACAAAGACTAGAGATGCCTGCACCATCCATCTGATAAACCTACTGTAATGCTACTATAAGTTATAAACATTTTATAAAGTGAAGCAGTGCCATACTATATTAAGTTGAAATACACTTAAGTGTGAAACACTTTTGCTTCTGTGGCTGTGTTCTAAAGTTTCCCCTGATTTATGAAAATTTCTGGATGTATTGAGATGAAAGCCTGACATAGTGATATTCATTATTAAGGTTCATGGTCAGAGATATCAAAGAATGTTCAATTATATGCTAGCAAAAGAACTTGAAAGGTGGAGTCCATAGTGGAGGTTATGGTCTAATGAAGGATAATGTTTGTTCCACAAACAACCACAAGGTAACATTTTTAATTTATGGTTTTGAATGTATTTTCTAGAATGTCTCTAGCATATTAGCATTTTTGCAACATGATTTTATACCATGAAAATTAAAACGTATTGTTTTCGTACCACTTGACAATATTCAGCCAATTGTTACACTCCATTGTGGAGAAGTTGAAAATGACCTTATGCTATGAAATTTTGAAGATGTTGTTGGAATATGGAATAGATTTTGGTGGTTGAACGAACATTTGAAATTTTATATTTAGGTCAAAGGCATTTCCTTTATGACTGAAATATAAGAACATAAATACCTTTCTTTTACATTTCTGCATATTTTTTTCTCCAATTTGGTAAATATAGAAGGATGAGAGAAATCTAATTCTAATTTACAATTATTTAATGAGATCTAAGAAATCTTTATAGTAACATTTCTGGAGTATGCCAATATCTACTTTATTTGTAATTCTTGAATGTGCCAATATTTTCATCATCTCTGTCCTTGTTAAGAGACATTTGTCTGGAAATTGAAATATATTAACAGCGATATCCTGTCAGCTTTTATTTGCTCGTGAAGGGAAAACATTTTTATGAGACCAAATGACTATGTTGCATGTGCAATAACAATAAGATGGAGTAAAAATCACAGAGTGTAGTGTGGTAAATCATATGTAACAGAAAAGTTATTTTCTATGCACATTTTAAAAATATGCATATTTGTTTTGCATATACATAATGAATCATAACTGGAAGTGTCAGTGGTAGGCCTAAAGATCCATTTACCCACTGTGAAAAATTTCCCTCATGAGTTTGGATCTAGCTAACTTCCAAGACAAAGAGCAACTTAAGCAGCAATGGTATGTGTCCCCTCCCCACTTGAAGATCCTGCCATTCGAATTAGTAGATAATATGTCCAATCTAAATGGGAAATAAGGCAAACTAACAGGCTAATACATTTTAGGTAGTATTTATCACTCTAGTAATTTTCTTTAATGATTGTCATTAAGTATCCCGAAATTGCATTCGTTATATTAACACTTTGTAAGCGGGCATTTTCCCGCCTAATAGTGCTTCACTGTGTGATAGCGTTCAAAACACTTTCCTTTGTGCAGAGGTACATTACAAAACTTGCACATGTACCGCGTTTCACTGCGTAGTTTATGAGCGGCACACACGACAACAATGTAAAGCATTTTTATTTGTGCCGGTTCCAACTAGAGGTTCCAATGTATGTTTCCTCATGTCCATTGACAGTCTCCCTGGTGGATCTGAGTTTAGTTGTTTGCCGCAAAAATGTTTAATAAAGAAAAAATATCTATACTATCCAAAGATCTTTCTCTTAATTTAATTTTTATCAAAAAGACCATAGCAATTCTCTGACTGATAGTTGGAATCCTTTGAAATCTTTTCATTTCTACTATAACAGTTAGCCCTTTGTTTTCTGTAGCCCTCCTCCTCCTGCTCCACTTTCTCCCTGACAGTCTTCCTCTCCCTCCCCTCCCTCTTTTTTT
>PVJC01000675.1:0-10922 GCA_004026665.1 Murina feae | reverse complement strand
TGTTGCTGCCTTCCTGAACAATGCCATCGATGATAGTGATCTTTGAACTCCTGGTACTTAGTGTCTGATTAAATGGGACTGTCTCACATATCTTGTCATATCAATTTTCTAAACACTAGACCCTCGTAGT
The DNA here is from genome assembly GCA_004026665.1 of Murina feae. NCBI lineage: Eukaryota > Metazoa > Chordata > Mammalia > Chiroptera > Vespertilionidae > Murina > Murina feae. The sequence continues at coordinate 10,792 of PVJC01000675.1, read as the reverse complement.
GATCACCTGTTCCACTGCAAAGGCTGGTGTTTTGGTTTTTGTTATACGCCACTGCCAAGTTTTGGTAACAAACAAACAACAACAACAAAACAACACAACAAATACCTAAAAATTACCTATCTAGACTTAGCCTTATCTGCCACCAATTTTCTTAGGTGACCTTTGTTTACTTTATTTTTATTTATTCATTATCTCTCTACCTGTTTATCTATATAATCAGTCTGTCTAATCAAGCGATGTTCTTTTCTTTTGCTCTTTATCTGGAAAATCAGAAAATCCTTTGAAGACAAAACTTTAATATTGTTTTCTGATTTCATATTATTATTTTTTGCTAACCATCCCCCACTTCAGCTTGAGGTATACTTGTTACCTTCTCTGTGTGCTCATTCAATTTTGTACATACTTTTATTTAAGCACTTATCATATACATTTAAAGTTAGTGTTAACCTCTTTAGACACTGAGCTCTTCCAAGGTAAGAGGATCCTACTCTCTGAAACATCTTCTAACACCTAAATTAAAATTTAATTTTATTTTATTAATAATTCCCCAGCAACAATGACAACCGTACCTAACAGACAAATGTTGGTTTGATAATTTCCTGGTAAAGGCATTCCCATGGCTCTTTAGAGAAATTAATTATTTTGAGTCTTGGACAAGAGAGGTATAAGGTAAGATATTTTTGTGCAAGAATGTTTTAAAAAAGTGCTCAGAAACTGGTGAAGACAAACTAAAAATGTATAGGAACCAGATTAAATGGCTCTCACTGGCCACATGATTGAAAATCTGAGCATCAAAAAGAATGAAAACACTTTTATATATAACACAATGACCATAAAAGAATCTATAATTCAATAGCAGTACTAAAAATAGTGTTGAGAGCAGGCAGAGAGTTATCCCTTTATACAAAATATAAATAGTAAGTTAAAAAGAATGATGGAAATAGGAAATCGCCACACTACAATTCCAACTGAAATAATTGATTCAGATAAGGATCTTCAGACACTAAAATTACTGAATGAAAGATTATTAAGGAGAAAATTTTTTTCATAATCTCAAAGTATTATAAGAGGACAAGATTAAAGTTCCATATAAACTGATGAACAAAATAGATCCAGAGATTTAGAAGCATGGAATAGTCTGATGAGTCTCCGGGGGAAGGCAGGGGTGGGTGGGTGAGGAGAGATTAACCAAAGAATGTCTATGCATATATTCATAACCCATGGACACAGACAATAGTGTGGTACAGGTCTGAGGGAGGACAGGTGGGGGTGGAGGGGGTCAATGGGAGAAAAGGGGGCATCTGTAATACTTTCAACAATAAAGATAAATTTAAGAATAGCAAGTTTCATAGACTCACGCAATTGCTGACCTTAGCATCACCAATACTGTATTGTGTCAAACTGACATCATGCTCCCAGTGAAAAGTGCTGAGAAGGCACAGGGTCACATAGGTAACAATGTCACCAGCAACAATAAAGAAACAATTAAGCAAGTCATAGTCAAGGAACATTTTGCAAAACCAGTAGCTTATATTTAAAAACAAAACAACATCAATATTGTGAAGAAAATAAGTAAACAATGTGTGCTGGGAGACTGTTATAGTTTAAAGACGCATAACAGTTAAACTCAATTTTATAATCCTCAATTGAACCTGCATCCAGAAACAGAAAGCATTTATAAAATAATTAGAGAACAATTAAATTTGTATTACATAATTTAATTGTACAAAACTAAATGTCTTGAGAAGATAATATGTTTATGTGATTTGGTTACATAGAGAAGGACCTTTTATTAAGATGTACAAATTAAAGTATTTAATATGTATATACTAGAGGCCGAGTGCATGAAATATGTGCACCGTTGGGGGGGGGGAGGGAGGTCCCTCAGTCCAGCTTGCACCCTCTCACAGTCCAGGACCCCTTGGGGAATGTCCACCTGCGGAGAGCGGGCCTAAGCCAGCAGGTGGACATCCCTCTCACAGTCCCGGACCCCTTGCTCCTTACCACCTGCCTGCTCCTTACCACTCGCCTGCTCCTATCGCTAGACTCGCTGCTCTTTAACGCTGCCATGGAGGTGGGAGGAGCTCCTGCCCCCGCCGGTGTTCTCACCAGCCAGGAGCCTGGCTTCTGGATGAGCAGCACTCCCCTTGTGGGAGCGCACTGACCACCAGGGGCAGCTCATGTGTTGAACATCTGTCCGTGGTGGTCAGTGTGCATCATTGCGACCAGTTGTCTGGTCATTCCATCATAAAGGTCGCTTAGGCTTTTATTATATAGATAGATTAAATTTGTGTTTATAGCAGTTTTATTTATAATCGCCAAACTAACCAAAATGTTCTTCAGTAAATGAACGGATAAATAGACTGATTATCTACACAATAGAATATTACTTCATGCTAAAAAAAAAATGAGCTATCAAGCCATGAAAAGACAGAAGAACCTTAAATGAATTTTACTAAGTAAAAGATGCCAATCTCTAAAGGTTACATACTGTTTAATTCCAACTGCATGATGTTCTGGAAAAGGCAAAATGATGGAGACAGTAAAAAGATAAATTGTTGACAGGAGTTAGGGGGAAAGTACGGCTGGATAGGCAGAGCACTGAGGATTTTTAGGGCAATAAAACTATTCCGCTTGATAGCTGTAGCATATACAGAGTGAACCCTAATATAAACTATTAATTTAGGGGATGGTGATATGTCAGTACCAACAAAAGTACTAGGTTGGTTCAGGCCATAGTTGTGGAGACTGTGCATGTTAGGGGAAGGGATTAATAGAAACTATGTACTTACTGTGCTGTAAACCTAAGCCTGCTCTAAAGATAGGTTTGCCATTTGTATCGCTTCACTTGTGAATTGTCAATTTTTCTCTTTTGTTCCTTTTTAGTTCAAATGGCTATATCATATATTGAATAAACTTCTCCCATTAATATAAAATGTCCTGTAAAATTTTGTATTAAGTGACCTTTTTTGGACTAAAAAAAAAAGTATATATATACTAGAGGCCTGGTGCGCGAAATTCATGCACTCAGTGAGGGGCGGGGAGCTCCCTCAGCCCAGCCTGCACCCTCTTGCAGTCTGGGAGCCCTCAGTTGGACATCCTCAATGCTGCTGCAGAGGCAGGAGAGGCTCCTGCCACCACCCTTGAGCACACCAGCCATGAGCCAGGCTCAGGGTTTCTGGCTGAGCAGCGCTTCCCCTGTGGGAGCACACTGACCACCAGGGGGCAGCTCCTGCATTGAGCGTCTGCCCCCTGGTGGTAAGTGCACACCATAGCAACCTGTCATTCTGCTGTTTGGTGGATTTGCATGTTAGCCTTTTATTATATAGGATATGTATATATTGAATACTGCTCAAACCTAAAATTCCTTTTAGTAGTTTTTCCATTATGTGGTGTCTTATTTTTTGTTTTGGTTTCTTCTGCCAAGGATGTATTTATTGTTTAAATTGATATTTTTCACAAGCCTGTAATAATTACACAGCATCACAGTCACCATCATACCAATAAGCATACACATGTATTGAAGACTTTTACTGTGCCCAAAACTTGATTAAGCCATTTGTAGACCTGATCTCATTTGATCCTCAGTACAACCTGCACTGTAGATATGAAAATAGTGAAGACTTGAGGATTTTAATAACTTACTCAAAGCTGTACCAATAATAAAGATGAGTCAGGACTCCACTTAGCAACTCTCCAGAGCTCAAAATCCCATTTCTTAACTGTTGTATAACACTAAGGCCTTTTGCTCTGGAGGTCTTTTTTCAGTCAATGGTTTTATTTTCATTACATCTTTGAACATTCTGTTTGATTTGTTTTATTCTCTCCTTCGGTTCAGAGGCATCCATCACTTACATATTGGATTCTTTTGGTCCTTGACTCTCTTTGACTTCCGTATCCTTGTTTTGTTTCCCTCATCATTTTTTTTAACCTGTGTTTTTCTTGTCATGAATTCGGTTTTTCAGGCTGGTCTATTTATGAATTTAATCTGAACTTCTGACATGATGTTAATTTATAACATGGCATGTGTTTGAACAATGAAGATTTAAATACCATATCGCAACTGATTTTTCAATAACTGAATACATTTCAGATGATACTAGTATAATATCAGCCAGAACATAGATTAATGCAAGAGGAGATGATATTCACAAATGGGTGATAGGTATTTGAACACAATTAAAATACAGCTAATATAACTAGACAAGTAAAGACTGGATTTAATAGAAGAGAAATGATTGGGCCTTTTTAAAATAATTGTGTGATTAATTAAAAATTGCACACGTGTAATCTTGAAAACCATAGATCCAAAATTGAAAGGCACTGCACTTGGATCAGATTTTAATAACAGTCCTTAAATACTGTGTAACTTGAATAAGTATGTTAGCCTTTTTCAATGTTTCATATTTGTTAAATTAATATCTTCTCCATAATAGTGTTTTTAAAATAAATCAATATTGCTTAAAGGAAATTTTAGGCCATGAAATATGTTATTAACTGTTATTATTTTGATATAAATAAAAATTATTGTCTTTAGCTGCCAGCGCTTAGGAAATCTACAGTTCTTTGCCTAGTTATTTAAATTTGTCATTGTTGTAAGAGAACAAGAATGTGCTTTGTCATAACTCTATAGAAGGAGCTAGAACCAATATTTTTCTTTTGAAATGTGCATACCCCTCAAATCGTAGGAGCATTACCAAATTCTATTTCAGATATGCAAGTGCTCAAAGGCATGTTGCTGAATAGATACTGTACTGCTTTAAAGATAAATAAGAAGAAATATGAAATGTAGGAGCTGGGATTTCAGCCAATGAGGTCTGCCATTTCCGCAGTACGGACTGTACACTGAGCTCGGTGGCAGTTAGCAGTAGCAACTCATGAATGTGGACAGATTTATGCAGGGCGACCTTCACGACTCAATGTGGGGAGCTTTGTGATTTCCACAGGGGTTACTGAAGGGACATTCCATTGACAACCACAATGAGTGTCTATCTCCCTGGCATTTTTAGAGCACATCTTTATGCATCAGGAAACCTCAGCCTTGCACAGGGCTTCTTTCTAAAGAGCCACACTATTGGATGAATCTTGCAAAGGATAAAGTTCATCAGCATACTTGTCAATTAGCTAGCCACAAACTCAGGGGCTTTTTTTCTTTCTTTCTTTCTTTTTTACCCAGAATTTTGCTTCTTCACTGTCACAGTACACTACAAACTTGTGTTTCTGTGGTAGAAGTGATTAAATCTATGTTGGAGTCAAAGTGGGCAGGATCTGTGATAGCTGTTTGTAGGTTTCTTTTGGAATGACATTTGATCTTGGAATCAAAGAGCATTGACATGATGCAGTGATGGCAAAGCATAAACAGATCGTTTTATTTTCCTTATGGAAAGTGTTCCTGTTCAAGTAGATTCGTCAGGTGCAAAGACATGTTGCACCTAGACTTCCCCGGGACATTTATTGAACCCAATATTAATTCCATTTTGGAAAGGTGGGAGTAATTCCAGTGTCTTCAAAGCAAACTAACAATTGAATTGATTTCAGTCACAAAGCAGATGTCCCAACATGCGCCCTGAGACTTACCCTGTTTTTGTCTCTTTCTTACTGATTTATGGGATGATATTATAAAAATATTTTTAACAAATTTGCAGAAGACAAAAATGTGTAATTATAACCATGTTCCAAAAAGACTTCTGAAAGCTAAAACAGTGATCTAAAGCTAGCATGATCATACATAACAGCAAAAAATATGTCTCATTGCCAGTGAAATTTGTGAGGGATATTTGCTTGGGAAAGAAGACTAATTTAAAAGTAGAGGAAGGCTCATTAAAAAACATTCAGTGGTCTGTTCAGTAGAAAAGATACCAGAAATACAAGGGACAGAAATGGAGTCAATGATGTAGCATAGAGAGAGACTAATTTGGACTGAATATAAAGAAATTCAAATAGAATTTCCAAAGAAAGAGGAGGTTGCTTCAGGATTAGTGATGTTCCAGCCGAATTTGGAGGACACTGGATTCTCTATGTGTGAGGGATGAAAAGGGACAGCCCTTAAATTATGCCTTAGCCCTGAGCATCTATGCTTTCATAGCTATTGGGCTCAGTTGATTTTGAACTAGTTAAAAGCAGTTCACATTCTGCTTTAAATTCTTCCCTTTTAAAAAGAAGTTCAATGTGAAAGGTTCAAAACATGTTTAATTCTAGAAACAGAAGGCGATCACTGTGTTTGACAGTGTCTGTTCACCTAGCACAAAGATATCTCATACAAGATTTCACTGTTTTTAAAATAAAAAACACGATGGATTGTTTCCATATGCTCATACCCCCTCACTATTGAAACTAATGTAAAATAAAAAAGGTTACCAAAGGAGAATAAAAGAGCAATATGCAAATTAACCGCCACTCTGTCACTCCCTCACTCTGTCACAAAGATGGCGGCGGCCACTGAGCTGCAGTGAGCAGGAGGCTTGGGTTGCCCCAGCGATGGAGGAAGCCAAGCTTCCTGCTCCGCTTAAGGCTACGAAGTTTCAATTATAGAAGATAAATAAATCCCAGATGCCTGCTTCCAGCGCGTGGACATGGCCAGCCTGAAAACGGCCCTCAGCCCCTCACCCAGGCTAGCCAGGCACCCCAGTGGAATCCCCACCGTAATCTGCTATTTGGTGGCTGGGCTTTTATTATATAAGATATTAGATGTTATGGAATGATTGTGGTTTTCATAGATATGATGTCACTGTGGCTATGTGGTAAGGTATGCTGAATTATTTAGAGTAATGTCACCATAACTGCAACTTCCTGAGGATATAGCAGAATGACCCACTGTTTATTTTAAAAGGAAGATATATAGATTTCACTTCATTATGCCTTCAAATTGTATGTATGTTTGACATGTTTCAAAAAAATGAGGCTATTACTGTATCAAAGGTACATTGCTGTAATGTCAAAAAAGTCATTATAACATGAAGAAACAATCTGGTTTTTTTGCATTTGATTTCCAGTTAACATAGATCTTGTAGAGATTTTAAGAAAGTAAAGTAAAACATGCTGTCTGACTCTCCATATTGAAGGAAGGAGCAAGTCTGGTTCTGCCACCAAGATTACTTCTATCCTTATCTGATTTCAGAACAGATGTCAGAATTCTCAAAAGCATTGGAATATTCTCCTAGGCTAAATATTCACCATTATTTTTTTTTTTTTCTGAAACAAGGTGATTCTTTTCTTTAAGTTAAATTTATTGGGGTGACATTGGTTAATAAGATTATATAGGTTTCAAGTATATATTTTCATAATACATCATCTGTATACTGCATTGTTGCTGCCTATCACACAAGTCAAATCTTCTGTCGCCATACATTTGAACCCCTTTACCCTTTTCTATCCCCTCAACCCCCTTCTCTCTGGTAACCGCCATACTGTCATCTGTGTCTTATTTCCCAGCCCAGGTGAGTTAAGCTTTGTGTTCTCTGTTTAGGCAGGAAAGGCATATGCCATTTGCTCTCAAGTGTCCTTGGTTAGGGAAGATAAGGTTTTACGATTCACTGGCTGGCTGTAAGTACTTCACGTTAGTTGGCCTTGTTCAATTTTCTCATCTCAGTTTTCCTATTCCACTTGCCCAGGACTTTCCCTATCTTCTTACTATCCCGCCACAGTATCATTAGCCAAATCAAAAATAAAGTGCTGTGCCCTAGCCAGTTTGCTCAATAGGTAGAGCGCCAGCCTGTGGACTGAAGGGTTCTGGGTTCAATTCTGGTCAAGGACACATGCCCGGGTTGCAGTCTTGATCCCTAGTAGGGGGGGTTGCAAGAGGCATCAGATTCTCCATAATCATTGATGTTTCTATCTCTCTCTCCCTTGTCTTTCCTCTCTGAAATCAATAAAAATATATTTAAAACAAATTAAGTGCTGCTTAATACATTTGGGAAATCATTTGTTAAAATACAGGGTTCTGATAAAGACTTGATAAGTGCAGCTTGGCCTATTGATGTTGGTTGAAGTCTTTCCAGTCTTTTTCCCTGAGTGGGAAAAACCAAGTTGACATGAAGAAGGACTTACTACAGAGAGACTGGCAGGTCTGCCTCGCGTGCATTACCTACACACGGAAGGCAGAGGGGGAAGCCACGTGGAACATGTTGTGGCCTGAGCTCAGAATGCAAAAGAAAAATAACAAAAAGTCTGTCTTTGGAATAAGTAACCAAACCCATGAGGAAAATAGAGCTTATTGCGGGCAACCCTCTTACCCATCAGATCAGCCATCAACATCTTTTGATGGTGGCAAAATCAGGGAGGCACAAACAGGTTCTCTAACATTCCCTATAACACTGGAACTGGCCAGGGAGGATGCAGCGTACTCTTTCTAAACGTTAAACAGAGAGGAGAGGGAAGAAAGGAGTAAACACCATCCGCGCTTCTTTTATAGTCATATAGCTTACATACATTGAAGAATATTAGGATCTGAATTTTCTTATGCATTCCCTTTGAGGACATATAATTTTCTAAAAGTGTTACCTATGCCACAGCTCCAGTTTCCTATTTCATGCTTGTCTTAGAGAAGTTGAAGTTTGACATTGCTTTTTACACCTAAAATTATTTTTAATTAATGTGGCTCCAATTTATTGTTGTTCTCTCTTTTTTCCCTTTTGTATCATCAAGTAGTGTTTAATAATGCATTGCAGAAAGAAATGTATCAATCAGCTATGATATAACTTCTCCAAAGTTTCTCTGTAACTGTGTTTTGCCATGTACATGTTTTGTTTGTTTCTTCCTCCCCAATTTCTTTTGACAGTTTTTTTTTTTTTTTTAAATATCTGCAGTGGTATAAGCTGGTTGGTCTATCCTTTGTTTTCAGCTTAAGTAGGGAAATCCATCAAAATGAGTTTTTTAAATTATTATTTCCCAGTTTTCCCTCTTTGCTCCCTTACCTCAGAGGTATCATTCAGGAATTAAATTTTAGGGTAAGGAAGTGCTGGGTTTTGTACCTTCTCAGTCATGCATTTGGTTGAATAGCGTAGAAAAGAAGCTGCAGTTGCTAGTAACTGTTATCATCAAGCAGTTTTTATTTATGTTTATTTAATACTACAGGCCTGGTGCACGACATTCATGTACTCATGAGGGGGGGAGGGTCGTGCCCCTCAGCCCGCCCTGTGCCCGTTAGCAGTCTGGGAGCCCTCGTGGGGTGTCTGACTGGCAGCCTGCCACCTCTGCTGCACTCACCAGCCATCAGCCCAGCTTGTTGTTGAGCATCTGCCCCCTGGTGGTCAGTGTGTGTCATAGTGACCAGTCATTCTGCCAATTGGTCGATTTGCATATTACCCTTTTATTATATAGGACTCTGAGTTGGGGGGCTTCTCTGATTTCTTACTCCTTAGATTCATCTGGGATTGGACACCAAAATAAAAGTCTACATCTGTATAGACATGTAACTAGTTCTTGCTCATGTTTTTTTCAGTCAGTACAGTTTCCTATCTACCCAGGTTTTTCCTTATGGGGAGAAAACCAGCTCAAACAGAATAATGTGACTTGCCTAGGAAGTCTATAAATTAAACATCTACCCGCCACCTGCCATTTCTTTGTGATAGAACGAATCCCTCAGGATGCTTTTCTCCTTCCTCCCAGGACCTGCTCACTCCCCAGCCTCATCTCCTGTCTAGGAGTTGCTAGTAGGCCCCCTTCACAACTCCTTGTCTTATTTCTTAGATATTAGATAGAGTTTTCCCAACTGGGGATAAGTCTGTGCTAATCAGAGTCTCTCAGGTTGATCCAGAATGTTTTTGTAACTGACAGATGCTAATTCCCAAGCATAGTGGTAGTTTTTATTTCTAATTTTTATTCATTTTAGGCAGAGAGGCTATGAAAACAAGAATTTATTCTGCCGTTTTTCATGGTACTGTCCGCATTAAATTTTTATTTCTATAAAGCATTGGAGAAATGTGCTTGCACTGAGTAAGTTGGCTATGACAGCAAAGTGCTCTTGATCTTGGCTACATGCCGAGGGTGAGCATATTCATGTCTTCTCTAGCTGAAGGCAGTGGCAGCTTGGAGCAAATTCTATGCACCAGCAAATTCTATGCCTACACCTGCTATGCAGCACAGTCACTTCTGTCCCCGGTTGCTAAATGCAGTTGGCTTAGAAAGGGCTTTCCTTGAAGTACATTTTGTAATGTTAAAACTCCGTTCTTTATAGTTGAAGGGAACTTTGCAGCTCTCGCGTGCACACTCTGTATGCACAGGTCCCAGAAATCACAGGTGCAAATCCAGACGGGGTTAACTCACAAGGCAGATAATCTGTCTTACAGGCAGCTTATTTCTTGGGAGTCTTAGGAACCAAAGTGAAGCCATTGCTTTGTTGACCTTTCATATCCAAGATCAATTTTTGTAATAAAGGGCAGAGTTTTGTACAATCTCTGAAAAGTCACTGAAAACCCTTATCAACTGAGACACCAGATTACATGCTCCAGTCACCCTCAGAGGAATAAAGTTTATTAGTTGATGTGAAAACACCAACAGCAATATTTGCTTTCTTCCCAGTGGCAGCAACCTTCAGAAAGGTTTTAAGCTCTTCACACGTCACCACACACAGGAAACTTAAGGAATGAAGAGTAGATGGAATTATCATCCCCTAATTACTGAGGGGGTAACTTAGATTAAAAATAAATAAATGAAGACAGGAGAAGGTGGGATGGGGGAGAGATCAACCAGTGAACTCATATGCATATATGCATAACCATGGACACAGACAATAGGTGGTGAAGGCCTGAGGTGGGAGGCGGGACAGGCTGGGAGAGAACAATGGTGGGAAAAG